>CAUYQG010147632.1:0-29926 GCA_963574415.1 Tarsius wallacei | reverse complement strand
TGAATTATTGGTCTTTACACACAAATATATTCTATGCTCAGATTTCATGGTGTCTGTTAATATCAACTCCATTCTTACAGTTTTTCAAGCTAAATTCTTTCAGTCCGACTCTTACATCCTCTATTTCTTTCACATTTCATTTCTAACTTGCTAGGAGATCCTGTTGGCTCTGCATCCAAGGTATATATTGAATCCTAGCAATTCTCATCAGGCCCTCTGTTGTCAAAATGATTCTAGTTGTAGTAATCACTACCAAAATTAATGCTTCTAGTCCTCCAAAACCTAACCTTGAGAGCAAATGTCATTCTCTTGAAATGTGATGATGTCCCTTCTGTGCTCAAAACCCCATTTATCTCAGAGAAAATGCCAACAGTCTATATGATCTGAGCCCCCTCATTTTCTTTCTTACCTATTCTCCCTCCATCTTGGGCTTTCACAGCTCTTCACAACTCTTGTTCCTTTTTCTGGAACTTGAGAGGCTTAATCCTACCTTGTTAGCCATTCCTCCTAACTTGAATTTTGATTACTGTATACCTACTTGACTAATTGCCTTCCGGCCTTTTTTCAAATCACCCATCTCTATGAGGTCTATCCTCTCTATTTAATATTGCAAATTGTTTACAACTCTCAGGGAATACAATCCCCATATCCCAGACTACATTTTTTCTTTTTTTATATTACACTTTTTATTTACTTCCATCTCTTCTTTCCAGAATGTTAACACCTGGAGAACGAGAATCTTTATATCATGTGTGCTCATCTATCTCATAGACAAGAGCAGTGTCTCACAGACTAGCACATAGTAAACACTTGCTATATGCTAACAAATGTTATATATATATGTATATCAAATTATGCCAGATTTTTATATGACATTCATGTAATATAATCATACTTGATCTTTAGCATGGTATACACATACACATTTGTTTTAAATTTTTGAAAAAAAAATGTCATGTTATGTCTTTATTTATAATAAGAGAAATGTGGTTGAAACTTAGAGCTGTAGAATGTAACATCTGCAGTATGTAGTTTGTTCTTGTTTGTGTGTGACTGTAATTTTGTGATTTCAACTGCACTTGAAGAATTGAAATCAGAGTTATAACTTACAGTTTCTAAAGACTACCATTGAGAGGGTAGAATATAAACTTAAGGTAAAAATTTCCTCTCCCTGCCATTCTCTTTGCATCTAATATGTATTTGATTTACCCTTTATAGATTTAAATGTTTAGCTATTTTAAAACTACAGTGAAAGTGTGGTTCATGTATATAAGCACATGTGCAACAAGTGTTGACTTAAATGTCCATGCGTTTGTTTTTAAGTTGACTTAACCAAATCATAATTTATGAGTTTCCAGGGTATAGGTAATTTCAAGCATAAACTAGGAATAGAAAAACACACACAGGCACATCTGGAGAAAAAGAGAGGATGTGAAGGAGAAACAAAGAGTAGAAAAACATGATGTTTATGAAGTGTAAGAATTATACCCAATTATATAAATTGCAAACTTTTTTCACTTATTTTATTGTAGATGATATTTAACCCCTGTAATTGTAGTATAATTCTTTACTCTTTCTAACTGTTGTCAAAGAATGTATGATATACTAAGAAATCAAGGGAAAGACACTTCCCAATATATTGAATAAATATAACTATGTCAACAAAAGCACTACACAAACAACAACTTTAGCTTAAATGACAAACTTGTCTAAAATATTGAAATATACATTTTAAGACGTTTACATTATCTTCAGGTAAATGCCCCTTGTGTGACATTTATGAAAATTGTTGTTACTTTATTTCAATCTAGATAAAATTAACCAGGGAAGCAGTTTATTAGGCTACAGTCATGGAAACAGAGCCCGCTCTAAATTTTATAAAAAATAAAAGATCAATTTTTTTACAAATTTATTTATTTATTTTTCTGTTTTTTTTTTTAATTTTAAAAATGTTGGGTAAAATTCAGGGTTAGGTACATGCATGATCATGGAATGTGGATGGAATTAGAGTCTATAATACTCAGTGATTTATCACAGAAACAAAGATCTGATTTCCATGTGTACTCACTCATAAGTAGACCCTGAACATTTATCATAATACCATAAGAAAGGGATTGGCAAAAGTGGGACACTGCAAGGGAATTCAACTTTAGAATGACTTATACAAATGACCAGTGAGCTTCAGAAGTAAAAGTCTAAAAAGTGGAAACTGAGGCCAGAGGGAAGAAACTACTCAGTGCTGCCTGAAATACTGTTGCAAGCTGGTAAAAACAACAACAACAACAACAACAACAACAACAAACTCCAGGAATTCCAGTATGTACTGTTCATAAGGTAGCAGGCTCATGAGAGAGTGCTCATGAAGAAGTCTACAAGAAGCTGTTGTCTGCATGGAAAACTGCTTCTGTGAGTCTGCAGCCAACAAACTAGAGGTGGACATATCTGAGGTTGCTGTTTATCAGCATGCCAGTCAGCAGGAGTTAGAGCTAAATGAAGAATATAGGAGAGCGAAGATGAGTTGGGTCTGCTTGTCCCCTCTGGATCTGTTCATCAAAGATCTTTCCACACTTGGCTTTGAGAATAATCGTTGCTTCCTCCCTTCTGCCTTCAAATTGTGCTCAGATTGCACTTCTGGTCAATTCTCATCAGCAACCATCTGTAAGAGAAATCCATGAAGCAGGCCCCTTGTTTTCCCAAGTTGATATAACACAGTGCAGTGGGTCTATTCCTTATCATGATGGTTTCCAAACACACCTCTTTAAACAGCTTAACTTTCACATAAAACGAATTGCAAAATTAGTCTCCTACCTACTATGACCATGCTATAGTTGAACATCTAAGTGCAGTTTTTATGTAAATTGTAGTTAATGTTTAATAGCTTATTATATTTAATCAATCAGTTTTTACTCTGTGGTCTAGTATGCATCAAGAAATAATTAAAAACAACATGCAATAAAATGTTCAACACTATTATGTATCCAGAATGTTCATTAAAAATGTGATGTGATCTTTTACTTGCCTGTTTATAATAACATTGTTTTTCATGACCAAAAATGTAAGCAACCTATTGGCTTTTGAGTTTATGTGTATGCATAATACAAATTATTTATCTGAAATATTACAATGGTCTGGAGAACCTCACAGTATCTTTTAAATTGTAAGATTTTAATTTCATGTATTTGACATTATTTTATATTGATTTGATGTCCCAAGATCATATTATTTTTCATTTCTTTATTTTGTTTAGTAAACATTTATTTAGTGATTTAATATACATAAAACCCTGTTCTAAATACTATGCATGTGGCATTGAAAACAGCAAAGTACATGTCTGTTTAGGACTTTTAATAATATTTATAATATTTTTCCTTAGCTCCAATCCATATATGCTATTAGATGATAGCTCCATTGGAGTCAAAGAAGTTCAGATAAGGAGTTTAAGAAAATTAACTAGGGCAGTAGTTCTAGGTTAATCACAGTCTTGAAATTCCCATGGGCATGGTGGGAATAGTGACAGTATTCATTATGGGGGTCGCTTTATCAGTTACACGGTGATCCTTAGTTTTTAGAACTTCCTATAAAAGAACTGTGCCAGTTTTATAGCAGTTTGTTTTTTATAACAATCACCTGAACCCCCCCAAGCCCTCTCACAATTGTTAGTACATGTAGCTTTCTACCATATAGTGGAGGATATCAATTTGAATAAAATTTTCTCTATGCTATGTAGAGAGATTGGAGAAAAAAAAATAACTCCTCAGAAGGTAAGATTTTAAGGTTTTCTATGCCTGGTTTTATAGAATGGTTTCTTTTTAGATTAGCCATCTCTTCCTGCTCAAATTCTTCTTGCTGCTTTTGAAATTTTCTTTTTTTTGAGTTGGAGTCTCACTTTTTGTTGCCCTGGCTGGAGTACAGTGGCATACTCATGGCCACCACATTTTGACCTGCTGGGCTCAGGCAATCCTTTTGCCTCAGCCTTGAAATTTTCTAACCCATAAAGTACCCTTCCTATAACTGTTACCAAAGAAGAAATAATTCCATATTCCTCCTATGCAGACATTGCAGCGGTTGAACGATAGCTCTCCTCCTTTTTTCTGAGAACAAAGCAAGATTGTAGTTTCCAACAACATTCAAGTTGTCTAGCCTCTGTCTTAGTTTGCTAAGTGAAATTTGACACAATGGAACAATCATTTCCCTGTAGGAGAAGTTAATTGCTGGGTCTTTATTCTCCAATCCTCCTTCCAGGGCAATGTCAACCAGCAATTGTGGAAACACAAGCTGATTTTGGAACTGATGAGCCATCACATTGAGGACAGCTTTCTGGAGATTTGCCCAGATCCACAGTTGACTTTGCATGAGTGAGAAATAAATAAATATAGAGTAAAGGAAGGTGAGATTAATGATTTGCTAGTGGAGGATTCTATGCTGAGTGAAAATACAATTCCCCTGCCAGAAATAGGTTACTGGTAAAATAATGCCATAAAAAATTGTTAGAGTCACAGAAAGATAATGACGGCCAATGAATAATCACTAAATAAACCCGTTTCCTTATTAATAAGATTATTCTCCTTAATCTAGCCCTCATTCAAATAAAAAATATGAATGTTTAGTTATATTCTTGTTCCTCACACCAGAAGAATATCTAAATAATAATTAACTCCCCAAGAAAATGGTAGGATACATTTAAAATATTAATGTAATGTATTTTATAAAGCTTCCTTTAGTACATACTAGTTTTTCATATCTATAAATCTATTAGTCATTTGATTATTTTTTACTTCCAGGATATTTTCCCAAATCAAAAACTAGAAGATAGAACAATCCTAAGCTTTTGGTCCTGAAAAGGCAAAAATTAAATATGCTATTTGTAGAGTGTAGACAGGAATACAGAAATAATAATATGACAATTAGATTCATGTCAAATATTCTAAAATAGTTCTGTTCTGTTTTTTATCAAATGGCTAAAAAGCCTTGTAAAAGAAGTCTTCAAAGTCCCTTCTCATTTCAGTATTTTGCTAAATGGAAATGCAAATGTATTTTACAATTATTTGGCTTTTTATTATATGAGCACATCTCATGCTCTTTCATTTGCTGAAATGCCAAACTTATCTTTCATAGTGACTTACATTTCTCTCTCTCTGTTTCTCTTCCCCACTTTTTATCTTCTTCCCTTCTTTCTCCCTCCTTGTCTCGCCCCTCCTCCATTTCCTTTTCTTTCATTTCTTTTCCTTTGCTTTTTCTTTTTGGAAGTATTTGTTGAATGGCTCTTTCTTGGTAAAATTTTTGTACTGTATAAAAATATGATCACCTGGAATAGCACATATGCTAATAAAATTCAGTATGATATATAGTTTATTGTAATTTATGTTTCTTACAGTAAATATCGAAGTATGTGTCCCTAAATTTCAGTAATAAATGAATTGGCTTCCAAGATATTTGATTTCCTGCCTGTGTGATTTCTATAAAATGAGTATAACCTCATTTATTCAGAGCTATATTGAACTTTCTCCTTTGTTTCGTATTGAGAGAAGATAATATTGGAAAAGGGAGTTTTAAAACCACACCTGTTTTAAAATCATAGTGAAAGAGAACATCACTTTGTAATAAATGTGCTCATTAAAATTAACACACTTAAATACTACATACCTAGGAGAACTCTACTTGGAAACCTTTTAGTTGGTGTTGAGGTCAAATTAATTAAGTACTTGAATTCTCTCTGCAAATATTCTGTCATTCTTTCCAGCCTTCTCTATAATTGCTATAATTTAGTCCGTTATTTTATTTTCCCATTGTGCTCTTTGCAAATCAGCACTCTAGCTTTCAAACATAAGACATGATAAAAGCCGTTTAACCCAATTTCTCTCTTCCTTAACTGGCACAGCAGAAATGGTACTGATTCTAAACATTCTCCTATTCCAAAGGAAAGAGGTTTAACGAAGGAATGAAGAATTTTGCAATAATAAAGTACAATAGACACAACAAAAACATTGTGTTCAGTCATCTAAGGTCTAGGATTATTAACTAAAACATCTGATAGTCATGCTGTCCAGCATCTCTCAGGGGGAAACAGTGAGAGCAGAGAAAATGAAGGGTTATGTCCTTTGGTTCACAATAAGCTGAAGAGGACTGTTGCATGTCTTATATGGAAAAGTTGTTTTTAATGGAAGTTCATTTCCTGATGGCTTTACTTGATTTATGAAAATAACCATGGTTATTTAATAATGTGTTGCAGCACTGGCTATTTGGTCAATAAAGAGATTTTGCAACAATGATGATGGAATTCTGGCATATCTGAATGTGTCGTGATTTAATCAAATGACCCTTGAAACATTAGACATTATGATTATTACCAAAAAAACTTGATAATTATGTGTTCCTGAAAGGAAAAAAGAGTTATTCCTACAGAAATCAATTCAAATTCTTAGAAAATTGAATAAATAAAGCAGGGAGATTATGGTCTAGGGTTCTTATACTTTCTTATATATATTCAAATATATACAAACTCTACCATTGCAAGTTTTTGATAATTAAGTGAAACTATTTTGCTATGCAATTTGCAATAAGGGAATCTATGTTTATGTTGTTTTTTTTTTTTAGCAATAAGAGGGGTTTTATTTGGTTAATTGTAATATGATTTGTTAAGTCAACATCTTTCATGGCTTACATTTTAAACCTCTTACAGGGCCTTTTCATTGAATCTCAACTATTTGGCACCCCGCTCTAAAGATAGTCTTATCTTTGCTTTCTTTGTACTCTTGTCCAACTAGTGTCCTGGCAGTATAGCACTCAGAAATATAGAAAATATTATTGATCTATTGCATTGATTCTGTTGCCTATATTCTTTAGTTTTGTGTACCATGAAGTCCAAATCCTAGCCAAAGTTAAACACACAATTCAAAACACCAGATATCTAGCTGAGCAATCATTGAAAAGTAGTTATCTAGACTAGGAAAAAAAATAGGCACACAAAACTTAAATCAATCATTGGAGTGTGGAAAGATTGTATGAAAGATACATATTTTAAGTGAAAATCTTGAATTTTGAAAATATAAGTTTTGCTTATTAAACAGATACTCTGAGGGTTATTGAAGCTCATACTCATTTTGAAAATTAAAATAAAAACACTTGAATGCCACTAAATATGCTTATCAAATGTGAAAGATAATATCATACATTTAATTAGGGCATTATTGACCTCTGAAGTATCAGGACAAAACAATATTTCAGCCAAAAACATTTGTCAGTAACTGCCCCTTCTCATTCTCACATCTGTCCCTGGTCTCCCCCGAAACCACTTACTTGACAAGAACTAAAATAAATAATAGAGTGAAGGAAAAAGAACAGTAATATTATTTTTAATTCTCTCCATATGACATATATATTTAGAATGCTTTAATTATAATTACATTACACTTCCTTTTTAATAATGCCTCATTCTTATGTATCTATTTCTTTCTGGTTTTCTTCAAGGGTATCTCCCATTGAGACTTTGATAATATCCCCAATTCCCAGACATTTCTGCTTATCTCACTTCATACATTTTCTCTGAGAAAAATCAACACTCTTATAATTTTAATAAGCACATGTATTCATTGTGGTCCCAAATGGCCATTGAAAGCCCTGGCTAATTTTGTAAACTCCAGACTTCATTGAGACATGAGAATAAACTTGTGACACCTTTACTTCTGTATTTATTCTCAATATTTACAAATATATTGCCTAACATTTTAAAATTTACTTAATTTAAGGTACTAAGTTATTTAACGTTGTGTTATCACAGTTAATACTTCAATAACCCTCAGGGCTATTACATTTCCTGTTTTACATATGAAGACATTAAGTCTCTGAGAGAGATAAATTTCGTGTCAAGGTCACAAAACTAATTAAGTGAGACAGCTGAGTTGGTAGCCAGTGTGTCTGATGCCAAGGCCCATCTTCTGAGGTATAATTTATAACTCTTTGATTTTTCCTTCTAGTCAGTAATAACATCTCCCATCTAGTCATGCAAATCTATAACCTGAGAGTGTCCTTGACTCTTTCTTCTCCAGTACTCATCAAATCAATCAGCAAGATAAGATAGATTAAATTCTAAATATCTTTCAAAAATACTCCTATATGATATTGTTTTTGTATGGTTTTAATTATTTTTCTTGCAAAATTAGGTAGTACCTCAATATGTGTTATTTTTTGTTTTAATAATTCATCTTTTGAGACATAGCTAATATAATTTATCCAGGAGAAACTGGCCATGGCTCTTCATTTGAACTCATCAGTTTACTTCCTGTCAGCTATAGCGGAAAGTTTGAAGACTTAAACATGATACTCAGTATGCTTTATCCTCTACTTTTCAAGGCTCATGTGAAAAACACACCCTGAAATCCCCACATTCCTTTCATCTTCTATTTCATTTCCCAGAATAATCTGTATTCTCTTTTGCTAATTCACATTTATATTTTCATATTCAATGCAGTCATTTTCTTAAGCAGCATAACTTGAGTTCTCTCTATCCTCAAAAAAAGGGTGCCTTCTCTTTCTTTATAGAGATGTATATTTCTCTCCTTCCCCTTATAGTACTCCATATATTGATTTGTCTCCCTACTTCTCAATTTAAATTATGATCCTTGAGGGGATCAGTAGGACTTATTAATCTTTGAATGCTTCATCATTGAATATTGAAATCTCAGACTATAGGACGGTAATAGGCATTTAAGTATGCCAGACTGAACAAAGATATGCTACATAAATTATATGAAATACATAATTTAAGAAAAATTCTGTTAGTATGGTTAATTAATGAAAGGGATCTTATATTTTTTGCATTTTTTATTTGATCATCAATGGTTAATGTTAATCATATATATTATATAATAGTGATTCAGTAAATTATAGTACACATATTTTTAAGTGAGGAATTAATAATCTATAAGGGTATAAAAAATTCCCTCTCTCTCTCTAATAATATATATTAAATCAAGTTAGTATAATATAAATAATTGGATTTTAAAATCAAATTTAAACTTGTTTTACATGAAATTTAATGCTAAAGACAATTTGAAAAAATAATTATCTCTGTTTTTCTAGGAATCAGAAAATAATTGACAAGAGGAAATATAGGAAGATACACGCACACACACACACATACACACACACACACACCGGAAGTGTATGAAAAGGAAGATTGTTAACTGGCTAGATCTGAAAATAAAAGAGAACTTCAAAGGAGAAACTGCCTGTTCATTATATCTTTTTAATTAGTTTTTTTTAGTTATAATAGACATTTGAGGAGATAACCATCATTTCTGAAAACACAATAAGTAGATAATTCTATTCAAATTTCTAATTAGGGTTCATTCATACTATCGGAAAATATTAATGTACTAGGCTGCAACAAAGTTATTATTGGCATATATATGTACATATATTTATATACACACATACTTAACATACTAATTTTAAAATTTTTAGAAATGCATAAATATTCTATTTTTATATACGTATTGGATATACATTAAATCAAACTTTTCTTAGACAATTTAATTACCTACTATAATCTTTAGAATAGATTAAAATTTTTTTTTGTGATTCACATGCCAGAAATTCAGGTTTTACGTTTCTTACCATGCAAGAAGAAATTAAGTAAATAGCCTATGTTTACTAAGTCTTTTAATGAGATTGAATGAGGAAGACATTAATTTCATAGCAAAAGTAACCTTTGACTTAACCTTTTAAAAAAATCATTTAGCCTTCTGTAATGATGATGATATAATAACCCTGTCATGTATTCTGATATTTGGCACATATATTCTATGCCAATATAAATACCAAAAACAAAACATTAATGTTAAAGAAGTCTTGATTTTTCTTTTTTCTTTTTTTTTTTTTGCGTTATACACAATCATCCTGTTTATTAAAACATGTTACATTTACATAACCTAAATAAACATTCCAAAGTTCACTGTATGTTCATGACCAAAAACAGATTATAAACGTTCAAGAAGCATTTGTTCTTCTAGACTGATATATGTAAGTGCAGCTTTCTTCAATTTTTAAAACTTAATCTAAATATTTACTAAATAAAAACAAACAATATATACCTTTTAAGAGAGCAATTATCTTTTGTATGATGCCTAGGAAAATACCTCTATGCATACTATATCAACTTACACTTAAGGCTTTTAAGTATTGATACTATGAGATGCATCAAGATATTAATGGTTTGCCCTCATTTTTTCCTTAATATGTAAATGGTAAGAGAGCTGATTTCTAATACTGTCAATGTTTCTTTGTCATTCATTCCACTGGCATAAAATGTCATTTTGAACACCTACCTCAGGTGGAACTTACAATAATTCTCACTGCCAGCCCCAAGCAACCTCTCCAATTAGACCTTTCAATGCATATTACTATATCAGTGTTCTTTAGCATCCATGCAAAACTGGAGATGACTGCTGCTCACCTGGTACAAAAGGATCTATTATAGCTATAATGTAGCAACAACTGACCACATGAGTTTACATAAACACTGGGAACAAAGTGATAGCATCATGTGAGGTGAATCACATCAATACATTTTACTTTTCAAAATATCCTCAAATTCAGTCAATGTGAAAACAAAAGTTTACATGGAATATACTTATGTTCTCCTTTTAAATGAAAACCCATTTTATAATGCTATTCTATATCTTATGTTTATTTCACCTTGACTTGTGATTAAATAAGTTTCCACATATATTGGATCTATAGTTTTCAGTCTGAATACCCTAGTGTTTCGATCATGTATATTCTGAAGAAAGGCCAGTCCACATTCCTTCAATTGGTAGATTCTCTCCAATGCAATCTAATGTCAAATAAGGTTTTAGCTGGTTAACAACTTTAGACATTTTTTACATTAGTACTTTCAAAAGATCTGTGGTATAAGTAAAGGCAAGGGTGCTCCTTATGTCACTAAAGTTTCTCACCATGTTCTCTATAGTTAATATTTTGATATGATTTTCCAGTCATTACAGACATAGAAAATGTACAGTGTGAATATAGATACTCCTATGTCAGTAAACCAAGTATTGAAAGAGAACAAAAGGTTTTGTCACATTCCTCTTATTTGCATGTTTTCTTCTCAGTATGGATTCTCCTATGTCCAGCAAGTCCTATAAGAGAGGAAATGGTTTTGCCACATTTACATTTCTAAGGTTTCCCTTTACTATGAATTTCTTGAAGTTGAGTAAGATTTGAATACTCATTACAGGCTTTTTCACATTCTTCTCTATTGTAGGGTTTCTCTCCAGTATGGATGTTCCTATGTTGAACAACTACTGAATTAGAGGTAATGGCTTTGTCTCATTCTTTACATTTTCTCTCCAGTTTGTATATTAATGTGTTGAGCAAGTGAATAATTGGAACAAAAGATTCTTTACACTTGTAGCATTTCTCTCCAGTATGGGTTCTCTGATGTTTAGTTAGGTATGAGTTAAGTGCAAAGGCTTTATCACATTCTTCACATTTTTAGGGTTTCTCTCCAGTATGAACCTTCCTATGTTGAGAGAGTCCTGAATGACAGGTAAAGGCCTTGTCACATTACATTTGTAGGGTTTCTCTCCAGTATGGGTGTTCATATGTACAACAAGTTCTTTATCAGTGCAAAAGGCTTTGCCACATTCTTCACATTTGTAGGGTTTCTCTCCAGTATGGATCTTCCTATGTTGGTTAAGTCCCGGATGAGAGCTAAAGGCTTTGTCACATTCTTTACATGTAGGGTTTCTCTCCAGTATGGGTGTTCATATGTGCAACAAATTCTGTATTAGTGCAAAAGGCTTTGCCATAATCTACACGTTTGTAGGGTTTCTCCCCAGTATATACCTTAATGTGTTGAGCATGGCTTGTATAGCAGCAAAAGCCTTTGCCACATTCTTCACATTTGTAGGGTTTCTCTCCAGTATGGATCTTCCTATGATGGAAAAGTCCTGGATGAGAGTTAAAGGCTTTGTCACATTCTTTACATTTGTAGGGTTTCTCTCCAGTATGGGTATTCATATGTGCAACAAGTTCTGTATTAGTGCAAAAGGCTTTGCTACAGTCTGCACATCTGTAGGGTTTCTCCCCTGTATGTACCTTGATGTGTCGAGCATGGCTTGAATAGAAGCAAAAGCCTTTGCCACATCCTTCACATTTGTAGGGCTTCTCTCCAGTATGGATCTTCCCATGTTGGTTAAGTCTCCAATGAGAGTTAAAGATTTTGTCACATTCTTTATGTTTGTAGGGTTTCTCTCCAGTATGGGTAGTCATATGTGCAGCAAGTGCTGAATAAGAGCAAAATGCTTTGCCACATTCTTTACATCTGTAGGGTTTTTCTCTGGTATGACTCGTCATATATCTTGTAAGTTCTGTAGTTCTGGCTACTTGGAAGGCTGAGGTGGAAAGATCACCAGAATCCAGCAGGCTGAGGCTGCAGTGGCTGGGAACATACCATGGCACTACAGTTTGGGCGACAGAGTGAGACTTCAACTCAAAAAAAAAAAAGTTTCTGGGATCTGGGGGTCTGGCCAATGTGCTGTGTCTCCAGGGCTCCTTATTTTGCTCCAGACAGATGCTCAGGTCCAGCTTACAGACAGCAAGGCCCCAAAACACCATATGCCTCTGGTTCCCTAACATCACCTTCTTGTACAAAAATCGTTGAGCAAGGTCTAGGCATTGCCACTCTTCTGGAGAAAATTCTATGACCACATCTGTGAATGTCAATAGCCCCTGGGAACCAGCCATTTTTCCTTTTCCTCCTCCTCCTTCTCCAGCATTTCTTTTCAGATGAGATTATCTGGACAAGTCACATCATTTCCTGGCTTCCAGGTGTCCTGGCATCCTCCCTACGGACTCCCAATACCTGCATGTCAGAGGATGAAAAAAGAAGAAGCAAAGACATGCAGTTCTCTCCAACATGGCCCAGCATTTCCACAGGCACAGGATACAAAATCGAAGTCTTTATTTTTCAAATTCATCCATATGAGTCATCTACTATCACAATAGTGCTATGAAATGACTATCTACCACAAACATTCTCATGCTTGCGTTTGTCTACCAATTGTCTGTGGTTTGGTTGATCAAGGCTACACTTGACTGTACTACATTGTTCCAGGCTCCAGTAACTGGGTTTAAGTTAATGTTAATATTTTCATTCTGGGACATGTAAGTAACAATGACTACTTTGGGTAGATAGAATCTTCTCATTGTGAGAGCAGAAATAGGAAAGGTTCAAGCCAAAGTGAATAAAAGTGTGTGATAATTCTGCTCGCTTAAAGGTTACCAATAACCAATTAGTCCAGCAAGACACACGGCCAAGGCCTCATTAAAGTGTCAAGAAGAGCATGGCTCCTACAGTAGGCCAAGACAAGGCTGTAATTTTATAATTTTCTTACAAGGGACTAAATAACTGGGACTACTAATTCAATCTACCAAATCATTTCAGTATTTACCATAGATAATTTAAAATAGTTACCTGATATTTTTAATTTATAAATTATTTTTAATTTATAAAATGTCATATATCTTGAAAGTGATGGAAGTATTTAAATATTTTCTATGTATTATGAGTTTTATCAAATAGTGTTTATAATGTGTCAAGTAGTTCTGAGGTTGTCTGTCCCTGAAAAATATTATTTAAGCTTAAGATAGTTAACTAAGTTTCTCAGAATCTTCCAACTAGTAAAGGAGACAATTTAAATCTACTTATGTCTGAATTTCAAATCTGCACTTTTCCTCACTAGTATGCCTCTTTTCCAATAACTCTTCTATTATTAGAATTCCTTTTATAGCAAATGCACTATGAAATTGACCAAATTGCCTTTGATTTCTTCCATAATAGCAATCAAACTTTTTGATGCTGCCACTTTGACCTTTAGAAAATTATCTTGATCTAGCTTTTAAAAAAATGTCTTAAGTCATAGGAAAATATAGATTAATGATATCTTTTGTATTCAAATATTTATGTAATCAATAAAATACTTGTTATGTGAATGAATGAAAATATGAATGGATAAATATATACACATTCAACTTCCATGTACACCATTCCCAACTTCTTAATCAAAAATTTGAATGACAGCCTTAATATATATTATGCCTATATCATATTGCTTTGCCTAAATTTACCTATATATTTTTGTACTTGGAAAAACCCTTGGTTTTATAGGACAGAATACAATAAGAATTGTGACTTTCATGCATTCATAATATTATAATCCAAATAACTTGCTCTAGGATTATATTAGTTTATATGGCAATTATAAATATTTATTATTTAAGCTTACATAGTCATTTCTAAAATCTTTGTCTTTTTTCACCATACATTGTTATTGGAGTCAGTCATTGAGATCAATTTTTCAATTTATTTAAGGTTATTAACTATTTCTTCATTCTGCATGTCTGTTATTAAGTCTCTAATGACAGAAGGAAATTATCCGTACTTGGTCATACTTATTTGATCTCTCTTCACACATTAAAATCATGGATATGCTTAATTTTTGTAAGTTAAAATATGACATATTTTAAAAGAATCAGCACTTTAAATATTTGTATTTTTGAGCATGCTTTATTTCAAATGATATAATAGTTTGCCCCACTTCATGATACAATTCTGAGGAAGAAACAGACTATAATATCCAAAACACACAACACACACACACACACACACACACACACACACACACACATAGAATCATATGAAACCCAGGGAAATAAAGCATACTGTTTCAATACAGAAAATTTCTTGGAGGTGAGTAAGGTGAGTGAGAGGAATGGAGGAAGATGAGAATGAATGAATGGCAGTGATAGCAGGCAGAGGTAAAGCTGTAATGTATAGCACACAATATAAAGAAAATGGAACCATTTGGTAGTTAAAAAGATGATAGAGCACAAATCTCACAGTGAAGTAGAACTCACTAGGACCAGGAGAGTATGAGTGAGAGATGCCAGGCTCAGACTTTGCAGTGTGTTGTAAGGTTCTCTTTGTAGTAAATACGTAAAGCCTCACCAGGACGGCAATGCCTAGTCTAATTTAAAATCAAACTTTAGGAACAACAAACTGATATTTGCAGGTGGTCTTTGATTCTGGTCTCTCTTCCTGGTATTTATAAAGCATTGTTGAATATATGCCACGCTTTGCTGAAGTTTGATTTTTATGTTCTATTTTAAAGCACGACCTACATACTACACAATCCCTCCACTTTTTATTCTTCAATACATTTCACTTTCCATGGTCCACAAAATCTATTTCAGGGTTTACTTGGAATATATGTAACAGCATGCCTGAAATGAATTTAAGATGAACAATCTTAAAATTCTAGAATACCAAATTTATACTTTACAATTCCTTTTATACATGAGTTACGATATTAGGCAACACAGTTTTACATTTTTATGGGATAAATGGATAATAAATTATACCTATAAGGAGCTTGTAAGTTTCTTCTTAGGTGATTATTAGTTTATTAAGATCACCTGACTTAAATGTATACATAAAATTGTTTACATGTGGACTTCTGATTAATTGTTGCTGGGATTAAAATAGATAATTGCTACTTAATGAAATACAGGAACATACAGAATATTCTGAACCTATATATCAATAAAAACATTGAATTTAATTTTAATAACTGTTTGAAATAGATTCAATTAATTTGATACTAGTTTCTTTTATCTTTTTTAACAACCTTTTCAGGAATCAATATTTAGACACTCCTCTTGGAGGTTGAAATCCTTAAAGTAAAGATTAGCACCTAACACAGGTTAATACAAATTTATTTGCTTGGATTTTAAATGGTTTAAATACAGTCATGATTTTTGTATGTAGCTTTCTGTGTGTTATATAATATGGTGCATTACTAATTACAAGATATTATAACTATGTTAAAGTGAAAGGAAGCTTACTATTCAAAATAAAGTTTCTGATTCTATTGTATTTTCAGAATCCTGCCAAAGATTTCTGCAGCACACAAAAGATTCTACTATTTTGCACGCTCTTTTTCAGATTAGTACCCGGGAGGCATAACAGCATCCACCGAAGTTATTAGTGAAATTTCTATAAAGCATATCTTTTATTGCCTTTTTATTATTTTTCTGCCCTTTATTCCTTTTAGGGTTATGAGTGTTATTTCAGTCCTTGAAGGTTTTCTGTCAATAACTGTGTTCAACAAACTCAAATGGTTGATATGAAATTTGTGTCATTCACATCCTACTACAAAGTGATCGTTAACATCAATGTAACATTTCATAAACTATGCCATATAGTGCTACCAACATTGCAAATGAATCCAGCATTAATAGCAAATGAATAAATTAACAAGGCATTCTTGAAGGAAAATGACAGGGGTTCTCTAAATTCCAAAGTATTTGTTATCCCATATGTTAATTTATAATTATAATATATAGATTTATCATTATTATTTTATTACTACCAATGTTGCATCCCTACAATAATGCATTTGGGAATTTTTTTAAATTTTTGATTCTTTTTATTTATTTTTTATTATTATTTATTTTTGAGTTGGCATCTCACCCTGTCACCCAGCCGGGAGTGCAGTGGTAAGCTCACTGCCAACCCTGTGTCCACCTGCTGGGCTCCGGCGATCCTTCCACATCAGCCTTCCAAATATCCAGAACTACAGGTGTGAGCTACCATGCCTGGCTAATTTTTTAATTTATTTATTGTAGAGAGGAGGTCTCGCCCAGTTGCCCTGACTGGTCTCGAACCCAAAGGCTCAGGCAATCCATTCACCTCAGCCTCCCCAAGTGCTGGGATTACAGGCTGAGCCACTGAGCCCAGTAACATTGGGAATTCTTAAAAAAAAATTAAGACATTCACTTTTTTACTGTCCTTACCTATTAGTCAAATAATTATTATGGCTTAGTTAGAAATAAGGAATTATGTTAAAAATCATGACACTTAGCTTTTCTACACTTCCCAATGAAAGACTTTGAAAGTCAAGATTGAAGAGATTTCACAATAGAGTCAAAGATAGACTAGCTAAATAATCAAATCAATGTATCTCATTATAGAAATTAAATGAATATATATAACTACAATTAAAACATCAACTGACAAATATTTACAATCCATATTTTTACAGTCAATAGATGTTTTAATGTTCCATTCAATCTAAATACCTGTGAGTCAGATTATTTAAATTTTTAATTTGGGACTGTAAGTGTCTCTGATGCATTTGAAGGAAATATACAGTCTTTCAAACAATTATATCCTTTTTAAACAATTTTAAGCAGTAAATAATATGAGAAATATATAACTCTTTTTTAAAAGATACTGTACTTCATTGAGTGTTTAAAATGTTATTGTGAGACAGGGCAGAAATTTTACCGTGAATGTCTTTCAGGAGCTTGTCCAAGGCCACAGAGCAAATAAAAACCACATATATGATATGAAGAAAAATTCGTAGATAAGTTTATTGGGAAAGTGAACTGTTCTTCTCAGTAGATCTGTTAAGAAGACTAAAGAAAATAAATGATTACATTTTTTATAAAAGAGTTCTCCTCATAGGAATTATTAATCATACCTGTTTCTATCCTACTTACGTGTTAATACATAAAAGTATTCTTGGCTTTCATATTAGTTTGCTGCTGCTAAAATATACCATCCAAATCTCAGTGGATGGGCATGCAGAAGGTTACCTCTCATAGGTTTATTGTGTGTGTGTGAATATGGGACCAAATGAGTTAATTTAGGGATTCAGGATAACAATGAAGGCTCTGTCATAGATGTATTTAGCAAATGTTCTCAGTTTGTTGTCTGGAGCCATATCTGATCAACGCTAAAAGTGGTTGGAAAGTTAGTATGTTAATTTATCTTTTTTTTGCATGGCAGCAAGTAACTGGTTTTATTTAATAGTAGCTATATTGGCTTAATCATCCAAGAAAAGGAAATCCTTTCCTCTACGGTTCATGTCAGGACTGACAAATTGATCTTTCCTGGACTGCTTGCTGAAATATTCTCATTTGCCTTTTCAATTGCACTGATTAGGCAAGCTCTCTCCATTGAAGAAATCTAACTAGAGCTATTATAAAGATGCAGAAAGAATTCAGCAGTCCAGGAAGAAATAAACCTATAAGCTTTATGGCCTAGCCCTTGGCTTGAATCCTATCAAAAGTCTCCTCTGGAAAGTTGATTATGCCTCAACTTATTTTTCTGTTAATTGGGAATAATAACGAACTTAGACTTCACAAAGAAGTAAAAATCAATTTTGTTCAAGTCTCAACTTTAAGCAAATTTTAAAGTAAGAAAGTAGATTTCAAATAAAGTTACTAGGAGAGGAAAATGAAGTTTACTTGATGAAGCCTGGCCCTGAAGCCTGGTTCTCAAGATAAATTTGGATGACTTCTGGTGAGGTGCAATTAAAATTCCTCCATTCATGATGACGATATTGTCGTTGTCATTTCTGTTTTAAGCACTGTCCACACCAAATTTCTTTCCAGTCTTTTAACACCTTTTAAAATTTGCTCATTCTTTTTTCCAAACATAGAACATAATTCATTTCTCTTTTAATGTTCTAACCCACCTAATCTCTTCCTTCTCTGTCAGGTAGCAGCTTAGTCATGTTTTTACCATAAAGGCTCTCTCTCCAGTTAGGATGTCTTCGTGTATTCTATTCTGATAGATCTATTTCTCCTTTCATAATATTTATTAATCTTAGTTGTAACTACTTGTTGAAATTTTTGTCCTCAATCCCTACTATAGTCTACAGAAAGGACGAAACACTGTAAGTTATGTTTTTTTCATTGTTACACCTCTATGTTCTATGCTTAAACTTCTCATGTAATAGACACTCAAATAGACAAACGGAAAAATAATCTACTTAACTTCTATGGTACAAATTCTGCTCAAATTTCACCATTGCATAAAATATTCTTCTTTTTGCAACCTCTTTACTAAAGACAAGTTATGTTTTGATCCTTCCTTGCAGGAGTACAAACTGTGTGAAATCATCATGAACTTGTTGCTGGACTCAATGCCTACCCTTCTCGACATGTTTTTTTAAATTTTCTCTTTCTTAAGCGAAAGTCGAATCCTCTCTTTTATGCCAGAAACACTAGGTGTGCAGTTAGTATTTTCTGACAAGCTTGGCACTTCTAATATTTTCTTTCTTTATCATTGTATTTTCTCCCCTAAAATCTTCTGGCAGAAGAGCATATGTAATCTGTAGGAATTTTTATGTTACTTATCATTAGAAAAAATAAAAACTTCCTTTTTACTTTTTACCGATGCCATACTCTGTATTTAATCTAATAATCACTATGGGCTATATGTTTCTAAATTAGAGCTTTGAAATTAAACATGACATCTCTATAGTTATAGTAAGTGAAAAAGTTCTATGAACAGTCAATAGCTATGTTCTAAAAACAAAGTAAATCCTCAAAATGTTGTACATAATTAAGCTTAGCTATGAATAAAACTAAAAATAACTTTAAACTTTTTCTTTTTTTATATTAAATTTACCTTAAGTTATTATTTAAGGATAGCTTGATTTTATGTCTGTTTAAATATAAGATTATTTGCTAAATATGGAATCAGTAAATGAAGAAATGTGCAATAATATTCATGAATTGTCCTATAAATGTCAAAGCAGAGACATCCATTCAGAGCAGAGGACTCATGAAGCCAATGAATATTTGTGTATTTTTTATCCTTGTTCCTTTAATGATTGAAATAGCAGGCACCAAATTCTTATTTGTCTTTTTAATATGTGCTTGTCATAAAATTTTTATTTTAGATTTAAATTATCTTGGTGAGGCAGGCAAGGCATTTTAATGTGTGACTAAAACATATGTTTATTTTTGGCATTCCCAGTTGACTGATGGGGCAATTTCTGGGTTTTTTCCCATCTGGTACTCTCTGTGGGCCAAGCATTCATAATATTTAATGTAGTTAGATTATGTAAGAAAAAAAGAGCCTTCATCCCCAGACATACTTTATTTTCAATGGTCAAATCAACAAATACTCAAACATTTCTTTATATCTCTGCAAACAGTTGAATGTAAAAATAAATGAACTTTTGTCAAACATATAATTTGGGAAAATAGGATTCTGAGATTGTCTTTATTTTCTATTGCTTCTTATCAATATTACCACTGACTTAACAGCTTAAAACAATACAGAGTTTCTGTTCCACAATTTCTGTGGGTCAGGAGTCAACATGTCTTAGTTAGGTTCTCCGTTTCAGCGTCTCAGAAAGCTTCAGTCAAGGTGTTGTCTAGACTCAACTGGGAAAGATTCCAATTCTAAGCTCACATGGTTGCTAGCAGCATTCAGTCTCTTGTGGCCTCATTGATTTAGGGGTTTAGTTTTTTGCAGCTGAGCAGTTGGCTAGAATCTAATCTCACGTCTTTAACATGTGAACCACCCATCATGTCCTTTTGCTTCATAAAGGCCAACAAGGGAGAATAAATTCTTCTTAGAAACATGGTTTATAATCTTATATACATTATTGTAGAAGTAGCATACCATCATCTTGCTGTATTCCATTGTTTGAAGCAAAGTCCTAGGTTCCGCCTTCACCCAGAGAGAGAGGATCACCAAAGGCATGAAAACCAGACTGGGCTTGAGGGCTCAGCCTGTAATCCCAGCACTTTGGGAGGCCAAGGCAAGTGGATTGCCTGAGTCCATGGGTTTGAGACCAGCCTGGGCAACTTGGTGACACCTCGTCTCTAAAATAAATCAAAAATTAGCCAGGCAGTGTAGCGCACCTGTAGTTCCAGCTACTTGGAAGGCTGAGGTGGAAGGATTGCTGGAACCCAGAAGGTCAACACTGGGGTGGCCGTGAGTGTGCCATTGCACTCCAGCCTGAGTGACAGAGTAAGACTGCAACTCAAAAAAAAAACAAAACAATAATAACAAACAAACAAAAAAGTGTGATCATGGGGATGCTGTAATGATCTACTACACATGGAGATAAAGAAGTAACTTTTGATAGTGGTAAACATGAAAAGAAAGAAAAACATTTTAAAACATGGGTTCTAAATAATGTAGAATATTTCAGGATAGTGCACTTATTATTACACTTTGGTAAACCTGCCAAAATTTCCCATCACTTGTCCTTCACCGCCTGGACATACTTAAAATTTTAAAATCTCTACAACTCTCATTGTCCTTTGTAATGCAGGCAGATAATTGCCCAAATCTCCCAGATTATAGAACATAGAGGTTTTATTCTCTTCTTAGTAGCTCCAGTTACTCATTTATAATCTTATACAAAATTTCTTTTAGTAGGGCATGGGCTTTTTTTCCCTCAATCTCAACATTACAACTGGGCTTACTCTTGAATTTATAATGAAATTTGACTTCTGAATTGTCATCTTGCTATTTCTAAACCAGTTCCCAGTGATCTTGATGGCAACTCCACCTTCATGTCTCTTCACTCACAATGATCATCACTTCACCCACCCTCAGTTCCCTCACCTGCTCAACAGCTCATATTTCCTTAACACCCCTTGTCATCTTTGCTCTCTTCCATTCAAATTCCTTTAGTCATGAATAATTTTTTTACTTCACCTGATACCACACTCTCTTTGAAAGAATGACATCTAAATTCTATTCTACGACAACAAATTTAAATCTTATGAGCATTGTTTCTCCATAAATCTTTGTGAGCCTGTTCTTCAGCATCTTTGAGACCTCCAAGTCTTTGAATCTTCCATGCTGCACTTTTCCCACACCCCCAATTGTGAGGGTATAGATGGATTGCAAATACCAATTTGTGGTACTCACTGTTTTCCTTGCCATACTCACATACTGCTACCTCTAGGCAGGGCTAGCTTCACTATGTATACTCTGCTGTCCCATCTAAAATTTGTAATGGTCTTATCTTCAAACTTGTATTTTATAAGTAAAACCCATTGAGTGTATTTTTGCTGAGTAGATGCACAAGGTGGTAGTGCACACCTGTGTAGACTCAGGTTCAATGGCCAAGTATTATGCCCTCCCCTAAATGTTGTATCTAATCCCTATACTACTTCCTTTTTTTTTGAGTTGGAGTCTCACTCTTTGTCACCCAGGTTGGAGTGCAGTAGCACACTCATAATCACCACAGGCTCAACCTGCTGGGCTTAGGTGATCCTTCCCCCTCAGACTTCTAAGTAGCTGGAACTACAGAAGTGTGCCACCATGCCCGGCAAATTTTCTTGATTTATTGTAGAGACGAGGTCTCACCAAGTTGCCCAGACTGGTCTCAAACCTCTGGCCTTAGGCAATCCTCTCGCCTCAGCCTCCCAAAGTGCTGGGATTACAGGCTTGAGCCACTGCACCTGGCCTCCTAGACTACTTTCTAACAGCACTTAACAATGTACAATTTACAGAGGAGATCATATATGTTCATGAAATGAAATGAAAACCGTTCATACCTCATTCCACCAAGAGTTTATCGTGACAGAACCTGTGTTTATTTGTCTCTGCTTTAGTGTTCATTGAGAGAATAGAAATGTCCCTTGAAATAAAAGAGGGAAAAATAAGTTGGGAGAAATATACAATGAACAACCACTAACAATTGGCAACACAGACCCAATACATTTCTACATTTGATCTTCACCACTCACCCTTAAGCTGCCTGATATATAGGACTGGGTATTATTCACTTATGTGTACTTAAGTTTCTTTATAACTCAGCCAAACCAAAACAGGGAGTTGGCATGGATGCTTTCCCTTTGCATCTTATGATCCAATTTCTCCTTTTCTGTCATGTTGTTTCAGAGGGCTGAACTATATAGACACTCCCGCTGTATTTTCTGACCTCGGTGTTTTCACTGAGTATGACCAGGGAGAGTCTTGATAAAAGAAAAGTTGTTTTGATGTGATTCTTTCCTTAGAAATCAATGGCCTTACTCAAGCATCCACCACATAATTTCCCTTTTCTGGGTTTTATAAACTTATTTTTCTTCTCATCCCTTTCAGTTTTGGACACTCTCGTTTCTGCTAACTCCAGGATCCTTCACTGCCTGTTATGTTTGATTACCCAATACCCATGCCTAAGTAAAATGGTTCCTTTCAAAATAAACATTTTTCAAACTATTCATGAAAAGAAAAGAGAAGTGAACACATTTCCCTTTTCTTCAAGTCGTCCCTGACAGAGTAAGAGTAATCACTCCCACTTTTGTTTCAGTAGAGATCCTCACACATGCCTTTATCATTGAGCAATTAATTGCAATTCACTGTAGGAACAATGGTGGTGTATTAATCTCTCAGCATAAAAATAAACTGCCCCACTGAATGTGATCTAATCTTCCCAGGGACCTGTATTCTCCCTTTCTGCTCTTGATACCCATTCAGGATGCCAGCAGTCTCGGACATCTGTTTATGGGAAGATTAATAGGTGACCAAAAATGGTGAATGACAGAATGAGCATTGCGAAATGCCAAGACCATTTCCTTCTGCATTCATGTTTTCTATATCCAAATTATCTCTTCTGCTCTCTCAATTTTTGTACTTTATAACCCTCCAAATAAACTTGCCATTTTTGTATTCTGATTGCTCTCATCTTATCTCTTCCCATCCCTAGGTTTTAGAGGATATAATGTTGCTGAGTGAGAAATGACTCCATGTCTCAATTAGTTGAAGTATTCTTTGAATATTTATTTCTGCTTTAGTGTTCTCTGAGAAAATAAAAGTGTCCCTTGAAATATAAGAGGGAGAAAAGATCAGAGAAATACATAATTAACAATCATTAACAATTGGCAACACAAACCCAATACATTTCTACATTTGATCTTCACCATTCACCCTTAAGCTGCCTGATAAATAGGGCTGGGTATTATTCACTTATGTGCACTCAGAACTAGTACAGTGTGTGGAACTTTGAGTGTTTTTAGTAAATCATTGTTGAATAAAAGATACTAAAAAGATTATCAGAAATCACCACTAAAATCTAGAGCTCGTCCCAAAGGCAATTATTTTCCTTTGTGTTTCATATTTTCTTTGTTGAATAAATACAAGTTAATGTTTTTTGAAATACAATCCTCATTTTGTTCCTCCTTGTTATGTTAATTAAGGATACAGAAATGTAATATATAGTGTTTTAAAATATCCAGGATAAAAAAACATTGATGTTGATCCAATCTATCCATATAAATGAGTTTTATAATAGTAAAATATCATACAACAGTGTGAAATTTAAGGTAAGATATATTCTAGACATGCTTAAATTAGCATGTTTATTTGATAAGCTTTTCCTAGAACATTTTCACACCAATTGAACAAGTGGATATTTTATTGATATTTTTATGGAAATATTTTCTGCCACTACCCTGTTAAAAAACACCAAATAATTAAAGTGTTTGGAAACTTTTTTTTGGTTTTATAAAATACAAGTTTTACTCAAATATAAGAATTTATCCCCCTGAGAGAATAAGATGTACTTCTGCAGTCTTTAATCAAACGTCTCCCTTAAAGTTTTTTTAGAAAATCAGTGCCATAGATTCTAAATTTTGATCTTCTAAATAAATTATTTTTTAGTTTATTTTTATTTTTAATAATGGATATTCTTATCCATATAAGTCTACTTACATTCAATTTTGCTTAATATTTTAGCCTGAGCCCAGAATATATGAGCATGTAAATTCCTAAAATACATATAGGCATATATTTAAAAGCATCTTATTAAAGGAATATGTATCTTATTTATTTACATATATGTTACTGGAATGTCTTTTATAATATCCCTTTATTTTACAGTTTTTCATTAGATTACACTATTAAGCTTGACAGAGAATAAGCATATATTTGTTCTACAAGGAAAAGTCAAAATATACTTTTGTCTGCTTTCACATAACTGACTCTTGTGATGGAAAAAGATAAAGTTGTAATAACCTTCTCAAAATAGCAACTCACAATTTATATGCCTTAATGAATAAAATATAACTAAAAATTCTTAAATATATTTAAAATTTGCACTTCAAATTAAAATGACTTGTCTCAGAAATCAAATGATTTAGCTGTAGGATCCTCAGAATTATTTTTGTTACACAGTTTCCTTGACATCAGCTGACTTTGAATAATTTTTCCAACATTGTTATTCAGGCTTTCTGGTATTTTATGACATATCTCTCAGTGCAACTTCCTGCTTTAGAAGAACCAGCCAAATTGAAACCCTATATGTGCATCTCAACCTGGAGTTTAATATTTTTGTGAAGATTTGCCTGTTAGCAGATCTATGTATATTTGTGATTTTATAACAAGATAGCTAAAGTGCAGGCTGTTGTCTTTACTCCCTAGTTCCATAAAATGTAATAAAAACTATACTAAAACAGACCAGTTGCTTTTACACGAAGTCCATTAAGATCTCATTTAATTTTATTTTTTAATGTTCAACAAAGTGAGCATTTAAACCCTCTGAAAAAGGACTGTAAGGTTATCATTCGCTGTTCTTATTCATCAAGAATGATTTGAATCCATAATAGTATGTAATAAGGTAGTTTGTAAACCAGACAGCTTGGTCTCTAAAGTATTGTTTACCTCTGCTTTTAATGATCTAATTGTGATTACCAGAGTATTCAATATTGAATAGGAAAACACAGGGAGTAGATAGCATGCATGTGATTAATTCTAATAAAGTTCAAATTGATTCTTCACACAGATAATGTGGATCACTCTTATGATTTGGATATGGTGTCTTATATCTAATTCAGTTATTCTGAAATTATTCTATGTAAATACAGCCATATACCACATAATAACGTTCTGGTCAATGGAGCATGTATAGGACCGTGGTCACCTAAGGAAGGCAAAACAGTCCTATGATCTAGTGATGCCACAACACAATTACTTTATTTTTTTGATAAATTTTGTGTAGCCTGTGTACAGTAATTATAAAGTCTGCAGTAGTTTACAGTTTACAGACCTTCACGTTAACTTACCACTTACTCACTCACTGACCCAGAGCAACTTCCAGAACTGCAAGCTTCATAAATGGTAAGTGCCCTATACAAGTGTGTCATTTTAAAATATTATATATATATATATAGTACAATTTCTATGTTTAGATACACAAATACTTATTGTGTATCTTATTATAATAATAATAAGATAATAATAATAATAAAATGCTGTACAGGTTTGTTACCTAGGACAAATAGGCTATCCCATGTAGCCCAGGTGTGTAGTAGGCTATACCATCTAGGTTTGTACAAGTACACTATGATGTATGCACAATGATAAACCTGGCTAATGACATATTTCTCAGTAGGTATCCCTATTGTTAAGCAGTGCATAACTGTATACTGCAGCAGTGTTTTTAATCTATTATAATTTAAACATTTAATTCTAAGAAGAAGCTCCCTCCACTATTATTTCTTACATATGAGGTCTATTTAATAGATGTGATGAATGGATTAAAAATGTATAAACTGTAATATGTGAAATATGCATTCAAAAAGAAGTATAAAATTTCAGAAAATAAAATAATATAAATGTCACCTGTCATCACATCAAAGATAATCACTCAAAAGTCTGACATAATGACTATAATGTTATTCTCCTATACATGTCAAAATTTTACAAGTATCTAACATAATTGAATTTATATTGCTATATATTATATTTAGTCCTTTTCACTCAAAACTTACTTCAGCATCTTACATACCTTGAAAAACATATCAGTAAAATAAACTTAATTGCTCAATTGTGATGATTTTTATCATGAAGTATATTAACTATACCCAAAAGTATGTATGTGTGTGTGTGTGTGTGTGTGTGTGTGTGTGTATGGAATTAACTGAACACATACTCAAAACTCAGGTTAAAGGTAAAAAGTAGTAATAGTGTTTAATATATCTTTCATGTCATCTCTCAATTATATTCTAATCTTCTCCTTTAGTTGGAATTACTATTCTGAATTTTTAAAAAAATTGTGATGTTTATTTCATTGTTTATCTCATTTTAAAGCTATATTTAATTTTAAATACACTTTTGTATAAGTGGGATCATTTTACAAATAACCTGATTGTGAGGTTCAACCACATCAGTGCAGGAAGTTATAGAACATTTAATTTCATACCATGTAGTATTTTATTATATAAAAGAATCAGTTGTTTTATACATTTGTTTTTTATTTGTTTTATTTTGTTCTATTAACATAATGGTATAAACAGTGTGTATATGCAAGAATTCTCTGGGGGGTGAAAACTGTTACATCTCAAATTTGCACATTTTCAAATGTGTCAGATAATATTAAATTATTTTCCAAAGTCATTATAACATTTTACCTTTCCACCAGCAGTGTACAGCACTCCTTCTGCTTCATATTCTTGGCCATACTTGATATATTTAACTGCTTCTAGGTGACCTTTAAAGTTCAGTATTATAAAAAAAAGGATAGAAAAGAAAAAAACTAGTTACTTTGCTTTACTTTAAGTTAAATCTCAGTAGCTCTTAAAATAGTATATGTATAATTTCACAATTATGTAATATTTAATTTTATTCCATCTGTGATGGTTAGTTTTATGTGTCAACTTGTCTAATTTATAGTACTGATTATTTAATCAATAATTTATCTAAGTTTTATTGAGAAGATGTTGTGTAGAGATAGTTAACATGTACAATCAGTTGACTTTAAGTAAAGGAGATAGCCGGTGATGATGTGTATGGCCCTCATACAATCAGCTGAAGACCTTAAGAACAAAAACAGGTTTCTCAGAAAGAAAAGTTTACTTCAAGACTAAGGCATGAAATACTGCCTAAGGTTCCAGCCTCTCCTATGAACTGGATTTCAGACTCAAGTCTGCAGCATTGCCTCCTTACTTAGTTAAAATCCAGCCTACTGGACTACTCTACACATTTTGGATTTACTAACCTCCACATTCACGTAAGCCAATTTCATAGACTCTCCCTTCATCTCTGCCCCCCATAACACACGAAATTCAGTTTTATTCATCTTCTACTCAATACAAGAGAAATAGGTTTTAAAAAAACTTTTGGACATTATTAATGTATATGTAGAGAAGTAATATTAAACACAGGAAAAGTGCATGTATCCAAATTCAAATGTAGAAAAAAATCACATTTGTCTTCACTATAATCATTCTATTTCCCACATAAGGTCACTTAAATATTAAAAAATAAAAATTATTCTGATGTAGAATAAATTTAAATAATGTCATAAAACTTCACAAATAAAGCAATAAACCCTTTAACTTTTCTATTCTTGAAAACTCTTCATTGCTCAAAATATGCAAGCAGTTTTTCATTTTTAAAATACATTTTAAATAATAACTATTTTTTGTAGAAAACACAGACTAATAATTATCTTGAATAACTCCCCAAAATTCATTAGAAAATTTACATCTTATAAACTAGGATTGGCTCAACAAATACTCTTCTGTTGTGTAGCTACCCCACAGAAACTACGGTAATTTTTACCACAAATATGACTTAGATGTCAAAATTAATGTTACTACATACAACACACCAAAGGCTTCCTGGGGAAAACAAAGAGGCTTCCAAGCACATTCAAAATAGTTTGAGAGAGCAGGGAGAGGAGACCGTTTTGATTTTTTTTTATAGATGTGAAGTATTGTGGCCAGGTGAAGTTTATCTTGTGTGATTTGTACTTTCAGCTGATTCTAAATGAGAGAACATCATAGCTTTTTTTTATCAGCTTGATCAAATTTGAGGGTGGGGGTAGAAGGAAAAAAGGGAGGATGAGACTTAAAAGCTTTCAACAGTTAAGCATCAAAAACTTAGAGTCAGATTCTTTATTATTTGTATATTGTGGGAACCAAGAGTAGGATAATGTCATTATAATTTATTTTAAAATATTTTTATATCTATCAGTAATCCTGGCAGTTTTAGATACTCTATTTGGGGTAATTCTAGCACTAAAATGAGAAATTTCTTGTTAAATTTTTAGAAATCTTACTGAACTCACGATGCATATTTTTATCATAGGAGTAGGCCCTTCATATGTTTCAAGTACAGTTTATGAGTAAATTTTTACAAAAGAAATTCTTAAAATTAAATTGTAATTCCTGATTTTGGAAATGTGGAAGAATAAATAACTTGAAAAATTGTCATGAGTTTCTGTAACATAGTCATTCAACACAAAATGGTATCTTGGGTTCGAAGAACTTGAGAGTGGGAAAATACATCATCACTAATAAATGTCATGAGAGGTGGTAACTGAGAAAATTGTTGATGGGCTTCCTTTAGTGGAAGGAAATGCTGATCTTTGTAATGTACAGGATTTGGTTTTAATGACCACTTAAATTCAAGACTTTGGATCTTTATGATGAATTTCCATCTCAAGTTGCACATGAAGTTGTACCCTTGAAGTACCATCGATATTAAATGAAACCATGAAATAGAAGTAAATTTTTAAAGTTTATATGTGATACAACATTCCAAACTCAGTTCTCCATAGATTTTAAAGAAAATAATAACATATTTACCTTAAGATTAAAACCATGGATTTGTGCCAGTTGTGTGTTTGTGATTCTCATTTATGCTACTTACCTGGCCTGGGATTCCCCTGGATTGCGGGAGTCCAGCTCCAGGAGAGAGTCAGGGCTTGAGACGGGGGAATTGGGAAGTGGCAAAAAAGAAAAGACGAAAATGACAGGAATCCTCTTCCTGGGGAGAACTCAAAACTCTGCCAATTTTTATTGAATTTTCACATGCTTATTTAGTTTTTCTACCCAGCCCTGCACCCACAAGTGTATCTTATGTTGCTAACCAGACACCCACGTACATCCTCTTTCATTCACAATAAAGTTGACCTTTAATAATTACTATCCGGTTTCCTTCCTGCCGACTCCGTGCCATTCATGTTTTTTAATGAATGGGCAAGTACTAGACAGTAGTTACTATCTCAACTGCAGATGGTGTTTTTCCTGAATTAAACATTTGCGAACCTCCTGTTTTTCTTCATAATTTCCTTATAACTATTTACTATTATAG
>CAUYQG010147629.1:0-11027 GCA_963574415.1 Tarsius wallacei | reverse complement strand
AATTTGATCCCACACTCACCAATAATATTGGATCACAACTTGTTGATTTAAAAATATTTAGTTAGTGTTTACTTTACATTTTAAAAAATTTATTTATATTTTTTTATTTATTTTTTTTTTTTTTTTTTTTTTTTTTTTTTTTGATTTGGAGTCTCCCTCTGTCACCCAGACTGGAGTGCAGTGGCCGCTCCTGGCCATCGCAGCCTTGACCCGCTGGGCTCCGGCGATCCTTCCTCCTCAGCCTTCCAAGTAGCTGGAACTACAGGCACGCGCTTCTATGCCTGGCTAATTTTTTTTTTATTTATTGTGGAGATGAGGTCTCGCCAAGTTGCCCAGGCGGGTCTCGAACCCGCGGGCTCAGGCAATTCACTCACCTCGGCCTCCCAAAACGCGGGATTACAGGCTGAGCCACCGAGCCCGGCCAAATTTATATTTTTTATTTTGTGGAGATAGTGTCTCAATATGTTGCCCAGGCTAGTCTTGAACTCCTGGCCTCAAGCAATCATCCTACCTTGGCCTCCCAAAGTGCTAGGATTACAGGCGTAAGCCACCGCACTTGGCTGGGTCCTTCGTCTTTGAGGAAAAGTTGGAAGCAAGAATTCAAGAAAAAAATAATAAAAGGTTAGCTGGGCATGGTAGCTTATGCCTGTAGTTCCAGCTACTTGGAGGCAGAAGGATCACCGGAGCCCAGCAGGTTGACACTGGGGTGGCCATGAGTGTGCCTCCTCTGCACTCCAACCTGGGCGATGGACTGAGACTTCAACTCACCAAAAAAAAAAAAAAAAAAAAATAGTAAAAGGAAATACATTGAGGCGAATACCTATAATCCCAGCACTTTGAGAGGCAGAAGCAGGAGGATTGCTTGAGCCCAGGAGTTCAAGACCAGACTGGTCAGCATATTGAGACTGCCTCTCTAAAAAAAAATAAAAAACTTTACTGGGCATGGTGGCTTATGCCTGTAATCCTAGCTACTCAGGAGGCAGAGGTGAAAGGATTGCCTGAGTGCAGGAGTTGAAGGCTGTGGTGAGCCATGATCATGCCACTGCACTCCAGCCTGAGCAACACAGTGAGATGCTGACTCAAAAATTAATAAATAAGGTCAGGCATGGTGGCTGCATGCCTGTAGTGTCACTGGAAAGATTGCTTGAGCTCAGGAGTTTGAGACCAGCAATAAATACATACATACAAACAGAAAATACATCATGAAGTGAGGAAGAACTATAATATATAGTTAAGGGTTTTAAAAAGAGTCTGACAGCTCTGCTGGTTCTATCACTAATTAACTGTAATTTAGGGAGGACATTAATATTTTAGGGTTAAATTTTCTTTATCTGTAAAATGGAGATAATAATGCCTATTTCATTGGACTGTGGTGACATTGAATGAATTAATGTATATAAATGATTTAGCATAATGCCTGTCAGGTAATAACTATTTTTTTTATTTTTTATTTTTATTTTTTGAGTTTGTGTCTCACTCCGTCGCCCAGACTGGAGTGCAGTGGCCGCTTCTGGCCACCACAGCCTCGACTTGCTGAGCTCCGGCGATCCTTCCACCTCAGCCTTCCAAGTAGCTGGAACTACAGGCGTGTGCTACCACGCCCGGCTGACTTTTTGATTTATTGTAGAGATGAGGTTTCGCCTGCCCAGGCGGGTCTCGAACCAGCGGGCTCAGGCAATCCACTCACCTCAGCCTCCTAAGGCGCGGGATTACAGGCTGAGCCACCGAGCCTGGCTAGGTAATAACTATTTCATGGTAAAGTTACTTTTCTTTTTTTTGAATCAGAGTCTCGCTCTGTCGCCCAGGCTGGAGTGCAGTGGCACGACCACAGCTCACTGTTCCCTTTACCTCCTGGACTCAGACAGTCCTCCTACCTCAGCCTACAGAGTAGCTGGGACTACAGGCGCATGCCACCATGCCTAGCTAATTTTTTTTTAAAGCAGGATTTATTGAGAGGACAGAAAAGCTCCCACAGTGGGAGGGGACCTAAGGGGGTAGTCCCCAGCTAATTTTTAAATTTTTTTGTAGAGATGTGGTCTCACTATGTTGTCCAGGCTGGTCTCAAACTTTTTTTTTTTTTTTTTTTTTTTTTGAGTTGGAGTCTCACTCTGTCACCCAGACTGGAGTGCAGTGGCTGCTGGTCTCAGACTTTTGTACTCAAATATTCCTCTGCCTCAGTCTTTCAAAATGCTGGAGTTATAGACATGAGCCATCGTGTGTGACTGTAAAGTTTCTTTTCTGACCTAATTTTTTTTTTTTTTTGAGTTGGAGTCTCACTAATCACCCAGGGTGGAGTGTAGTAGCATGCTCAAGCCACCCGAGCGTTGACCCGCTGAGTTCAGATGATCCTTCTGCTTCAGCCTTCCAAGTAGCCAGAACCACAAGCGTGTGCCACTGCGCCCAGCTAATTTTTTTTTTGAGTTGGAGTCTCACTCTGTCGCACACTCCTGGCCACCGCAGCCTCGACCTGCTGGGCTCCGGCGATCCTTCCGTCTCAGCCTTACAAGTAGCCGGAACTACAGGCGCGGGCTATCACACCCGGCTAATTTTTGACTTATTGTAGAGATGAGGTCTCACCAAGTTGCCCAGGTGGGTATCGAACCTGCGGGCTCAGGCAATCCACTCGCCTCGGCCTCCCAAAGTACTGGAATTACAGACTGAGCCACTGAGCCCAGCCTAATGTTTGATTTATTGTAGAGATGCGGTCTCGCCAAGTTGCCCGGGCTGGTCTCAAACCCGCGGGTTCAGACAATCCACTTGCCTCAACCTCCAGAAGTGCTGGGATTATAGGCTGAGCCACCAAGCCCAGTCTTTTTTTTTTTTTTTTTTTTTTTTCTAATGGCAAGGGCTTGTTCTGTTGCCCAGGCTAAGTGCTATGGTGTGATCATAGCCCACTATAACTTCGGACTCCTGGGCTCAAGCAATTCTCCCATCTTTGTCTGCCAACACACTGGAATTATAGGCATCAGCCACCATGCCTGGCTGTTTTTTGAAGACAGGATCTTGCTGTGTTGCTCAGGCTTGTCTCAAACTCCTGGGTTTAGGTGATCCTCCTGCGTCAGCCTCACTCCTAATATTTTAGAAAATAGACAGCCGAGCTCGGTGGCTCAACCTGTAATCCCAGTGCTTTGGGAGGCTGAGGTGAGTGGATTGCCTGAGCCCACGGGTTCGAGACCCGCATGGGCAACTTGGCGAGACCTCATCTCTACAATAAAATCAAAAAAATTAGTTCCAGTCTGGGTGACAGAGTGAGACTCCAACTCAAAAAAATAAATACAATACAATACAATACAATACAATACAATACAATACAATACAATAAAATAGACACTCTCAGAATTCTTTTTTAGTTTCACATTGTAGGTGAAGTCTTATAAACTTAAGGTATGAATAAGCTATATCATCACCTACATGAAAAAAGCCTTTAGTTGAAGATTCAGTTTATGTATCTCAATGGATTTAGCATGCTTCCTGAAAAAATTTGGGCACTTAACAAACTTGGGTGTAGTCTACTTCTCTGTAAGGTGAGTTTTTCAATAGCTACTTCTTCCTGTGCTTATGGATTTATAAGTATACCTTTCTTCCCTCCTGTAGAAGATGCTTATAAGATCCGAATCCGTATTGATGATGAGCCTGCCAATCTGGACATTTTGGATACAGCTGGACAGGTATTAAATACCAGAATGCTATGAATAGAGGCTTTTTCAGTCTAGAAGTGGAAGGCTTATGCAGAGAAGATCACTAGTTATCTCTCTTAATTTTTCATGCACTCTGACTCAGGATAGCAGGTAATGGACATGCCTCTTCTTTATTCTGAGAAAAATAGCTGATGTTTGTGTAGTGCCAGGCTGCATCAATATATTAATGACCCTTATTTTCCTGCAGGCAGAGTTTACAGCTATGCGGGATCAGTATATGAGGGCAGGAGAAGGGTTTATCATCTGTTATTCTATCACGGATCGTCGAAGTTTCCATGAAGTTCGTGAGTTTAAGCAGCTTATTTATCGAGTTCGACGGACTGATGATACACCTGTGGTTCTTGTGGGAAACAAGTCTGACTTAAAACAGCTGAGACAGGTGAGCATAGAGAAGAAAATGCTGTATAATCTTGTGCGATTTGTCATTGTTGTTTCTCGGTTTACAATTTCTCTTGCCTTAAGATAGAAAATAATAAGCCGGGCTCGGTGGCTCAGCCTGTAATCCCGTGCTTTGGGAGGCCGAGGTGAGTGGATTGCCTGAGTCTGCGGGTTTGAGACCCTCCTGGGCAACTTGGCGAGACCTCATCTCCACAATAAATCAAAAAATTAGCCGGGCGTGGTAGCGCGCGCCTGTAGTTCCAGCTACTTGGAAGGCTGAGGCAGAAGGATCGCCGGAGCCCAGCAGGTCGAGGCTGCAGTGGCTGGGAGTAGCCACTGCACTCCAGTCTGGGCGACAGAGTGAGACTCCAACTCAAAAAAAAAAAAAAAAAGATAGAAAATAAAAAATACCTTCTCCATAATCTTGAAATTTTTCCTGTATCTGCTAGTTTGCTATTATTTTATATTAATCTAGATTTTAGGAATCAGATTACAGGACAAGATCCACAGGATTCTGGTGAATTCATAATTGGATATATTGATTTTGGGTTCCTGAGGGTGAGTTTTATGGCCCAAGAAAGGGAGAATAAGAGAAATAATAGAGGATTTAGAATATGTGATACCCTTCAGGTTAACAGTGATGTTTAAAATTTTGCTATTTGGTATAGAAGTGAAGATGTAGTGAAGTGGACACAATAATGACCACTAGCGGAAGCAATAACTTTTTAGAAATAATTTGATAATAGTTAAATTCATAGTGCTTCTCAGTTGATCCCTACTGGAAAAAATCTATTCAGGGATTTTATATGTAAAATGTTTGTTACAAGGCTATTTATGACAGTAGAAAATAAGAAACAGTTTAACTGTCTAAGAGTAGAGGGAATTATGGTATGTCCATAATTGGATGTATTGATCTTGGGTTCATAATAGTTTGCAATATTGTAGTTTAAGTATATATATCTTTCCCTTGTTTTTTTCTTTCTTAAAATGAAAGATATGAGGAAAATTAAGATTGCATGTTTGACTGGGCTCAGTGGCTTAGCCTGTAATCCCAGCACTTTGGGAGGCTGAGGCAAATGGATTGCCTGAGCCCACGGGTTCAAGACCAGCCCAGGCAATTTGGTGAGACCTCGTCTCTACAATAAATAAAAACTTAGCTGGGCATGGTAGCACACACCTGTAGTCCTGGCTACTTGGAAGGCTGAGGCGGAAAGATCACCAGAACCCAGCAGGTCGACGCTGGGGTGGCCGTGAACGTACTCAAAAAAAAAAAAAAGATTGTGTGTTTGATTTCTGCAACTATTCCCTGTTTCAAAAAATATTTCAAAAATAGACTAGAAGCTGAGCGTTGGTGCCTATAATCCCAGCACTTTGGGAGACTGAGATGGGAGAATTACTTGAGCACAGGAGTTCAAGACCAGCCTAGGAAATATAGTGAGACCTTATCACTAAAAAAAAAAAAAATCAGAAAAATAAGCTGGACATGGTGGTGCATGCCTGTAGTCCCAGCTACTCAGGAGACTGAGGTTGAGGGATCACCTGAGCCTAGGAGGTTGAGGCTGTGGTGAACCATTATCATATCACTGCATTCCAGCCTGGGCAACAGAGTGAGACCCTGGCTCAAAAAAAAAGAAAAGATAGAAATAGAATCATATAATTTGAAGGCAGGAGAAAACTTAGAAGTCATGTAATCCAGCCTCCCAAAGTTATAAAAATCACTGTTCTCTGCTTGAACACTTCCAGAGTTGAGGTGCTATCTTTTTAAGATAGCCTATTCCTGGCCAACCCCTTCGGGTCCCCTCCCACTGTGGGAACTTTTCTGTCTTCAATAAATCCTGCTTTCTCAAAAAAAAAGCAAAAAACCAAAAAAGATAGCCCATTCCCTTTCTTGGACCGTTGTAATTGTTTTTCACTGTTACCTCTTCTCATTTTTTCGCTTTTAAAGGTCACCAAGGACGAAGGGTTGGCTTTGGCCCGGGAATTCAGCTGTCCCTTTTTTGAGACATCTGCAGCATACCGCTACTACATCGATGATGTTTTCCATGCCCTTGTACGGGAGATACGGAGGAAAGAAAAGGAGGCAGTGCTGGCCATGGAGAAAAAATCTAAGCCCAAAAACAGTGTATGGAAGAGACTGAAGTCACCATTCCGGAAGAAGAAAGATTCAGTAACTTGAAGGGAAGATGCGAAGTGTTTATCTGTGAACTGCAGTGCTTAATCAAAGCAGTCCAGTCACTTAATCAAAGTGAGCATGGTGCTTACTTTCTCCTGTTATGATCCTTATTTTAAAAGTAACTGATAAGAGGGACATGCCTACTAGGAGTTTTTAATGATGTGGTATTTAAAGTTTGTCTCTTAGTTCATTGTGATTTATTAACCCCGTGGAGCACTATCTGCATTTAAATTGTCACATTAGAATTTGATCTGCCAATGTTTGGTGTTCTCCTCCTGAAATGAATTACTGTAAATTGCTTCTACCCAGGAGAATATGTATACCATGTGTGTTTGACTAAGTTCACAGGGAGAAATTTTTACTGTGCACTCCACGTTATCCTTCAACTTCAATTCCCTGGGACTGTCCCAGAGAAGAACTTCAGTCTCTTCTGTTCACACTGTGCTTTCTGGAGACGGGACAGAAATCGTAGGGAAATCAGGGCTTAGCAGATCAGGGTTAATTAAGTGAGCAGATAGCTGTGGGGTGACTACTGTGGCAGACTATGGAGTGATGAGATTTGGGGCAATCGGGCCGTTATGTTTGCAGGGAGCTGAAGAAGGTAGAATCAGAACAGTGTTCCCAGTGCAAGTCTGGTTTTTTGAAGGAGTACACATTTGACCCAAATGCAATGGGATGAGTGAGAACAGACAGAAGCTTAGAAAATGTAATGAAAGTTTCTCCTAGGAAGTTATTTTACTCCTCCTTTCAGGGTTTGGCTTTTTTAAAAAAGTTTAAAGGTAAACATTTTGGGAAGCATTACTGTATTACTAAGCACTTGTTTAATCTAGATCCTTAGTAGAGACAGCCATTGCTTTGTAGGGTTTATTTTTTCCCCACAGATGCATACACCAGTAGGTGATGTTGATTGCTTCCTCGTGCTTTCCCTTGCCTTCCCTGTGTTCTGAGAAGAGATAAACATGGCAAAATGGTTTTTAGGCCCTTCATCAGACTGATTGCATTTTCCGTACAGAAGAGACATCAGGAGGTTGTGTAAAATTATGTGTGTGCCTCTTTGACATGGACAATCACTAAACTCAGTGCTCTAAGAAAATTTGTGCTATTTCTGTTTAATGGGACAGTCTTGAAGCTTTAAAAGTCATATATGTTGAGTTTCTAATCTAAAGATTTATTTTTATCAGAGTCTCACTCTGTTGCCCAGGCTGTAGTTCAATGGCATGATCATAGCCACCATAGCCTCAACCTGCTGGGTTCAGGCAATTCTTCCACCTCAGCCTTCCAAGTAGTCGGAGCTACAGGCGTGTACCACCATGACTGACTAATTTTTTGATTTATTGTAGAGATGAGGTCTCGCCAAATTGCCCAGGCTGGTCTCGAACCCCTGGGCTCAGGTAATCCTCTCGCCTCAGCCTCCCAAAGTGCTGGAATTACACGTGTGAGCCACCATGCCCAACCTGAAGATTTCCTTACAAGGATCTTGCTAATAAGTTCACCTCAGGGTTGTCTGAGCCTTGACAGAGTTTAGCTTAAGACAGAGTTTAGCCACTTTGCTCCTGTACCTGGTTGAGAACCAATAGTCCTAGGAAGTAACAGCTTTAAATATTGGTGATGAGTTCTCTGTTTTAAGATCAAGATTATTTTGCTGTCAAGCTTGTTATATGTAGAGAGTTAATGCAAAAGTTCTAAGAGTAATGCATCATGTGATGAATATTAAATGTCACTTAGGCAATGTTTGTCCACTTGAAATTCTAAATAACTTTGTGTAGCACCTCTAAAAATATACAGCTTAAATGTACTGTTTTCCATTTTTATTAGTGGCAGTAGGATGGGTTGTTGTGTTTTTCTTTATAAATTAATGGTAAATGTTCTAGTTTTAAAGAAGAATGATTTGGAACTTTTTAAGCTCTGAGTAGTTTAGAAACTTCTGGAAACTTTTTTTTTTTTTTTTTTTTTTTGAGTAAGGAGTCACGCTCTGTAGCCCAGGCACTGAGTGCAGTGGCACAGTCATGGCTCACCATAGCCTCTAACTCCTGGGCTCAGAAAATCCTCTCGCCTTATCCTCCTGAGTAGCTGGGACTACAGGTGTGCGCCATCACACCCAGCTAATTTTTAAATGTTTTTGTAGAGATGAGATCTTGCTATATTGCCCAGGTTGGTCTCAAACTCCTGGACTCAAGCAGTCCTCCCACCTCAACCTCCCAAAGTGCTGGATTACAGGTATGAGCCACCATGCCTGGCATGGAAACACTTTTTTTTTCTTTGAGTCAGAGTCTCACTTTGTTGCCCAGGCTGGAGTGCAGTGGCATGCTCACAACCACCTCAGCCTAGACCTGCTGGGCTTAGGTGATCCTTCCACCTTAGCCTTCCAAGTAGTTGGAACTACAGGCACACGCTATCACGCCTGGCTAATTTTTTGATTTATTGTAGAAACGAGGTTTCACCAAGTTACCCAGGCTGGTCTCGAACCCCTGGGCTCAGGCAGTCCTCTCACCTCAGCCTCCCAACGTGCTGAGATTACAGACTTGAACCACCGCACCCAGCTTGGAAATGCTTTTGTTTCCAAATAAATTATACTTTGTGGTACTCAAGCCATCCAAAAGTGAAAGACCCAGTAGTTAACTGTGCAAGACAAAAATCTTACAGAAACTATAGCACTTTGGAGAAGCATGAAAGTAAGAAAAATAACAATGCAATTTTATTATAACAATATTTCACCACATTTAAACTAGTTTAGAGCCTTTTAAATTCAATGCCATAACTTTTCATTACTAGTGACCTAGGGAATTATTAGCATCAAATGAGAAATTGGCAGCTATATAGTTATTCAAAGTAGTCAAGGCAGTGGAGAACATTGCTAGAAAGAAAGATTTGTAAGACAGAAGGGAATTTATACTGCATATAAGAAAAATAGCAAATCAGTGTTTTGGGGGTGGTTTTGAGTCAGAGTCTCACTCTGTCACCCAGGCTGGAGTACAGTGGCATACCCATGGCCATTGCAGCCTTGACCTGCTGGGTTCAGGCGATCCTTCTGCCTCAGCCTTCCAAGTAGCTGGAACTACAGGTGTGTGCCACCATACCCGGCTATTTTTTTTTTTAATTTATGTAGAGACGAGGTCTCACCAAGTTGCCCAGGCTGGTCTCGAAGCCCTGGATTCAGGTAATCCTCTCGCTTCGGCCTCCCAAAGTGCTGGGATTACAGGCTTGAGTCACCGTGCCCAGCCTGCAAATCAGTGTTTTTAAGGCTATCGCTGTCATATATTAGATCCTTGGATTAATTATAATTAGTCTATCAACTAGAACTGAGAATTCTTTTAAAGGTGCTAGCTATTTTGAGAGGCATAATATGTGTAAGTCATAGCTCTAAGTGATCATATAGTGTAGATAATTTATAAGCACTGAATAATCAGCTTTATCCAATTTGAGGGCATTAAAATTAATTACTGCCTGGAACTTTGAAGAGAGAAAAATTCAGGGACAAGTTGAAAGGCACTGGAACTGTTCGTGTCCACACCAGATCAGTAAATTACAAGATTCAGATGTTAGTGTCTAGAATTAGCTGTTTAGAATTCAGAAGGGGACACATGTTGTAACTTTGTGATCTATTAGCAAACATTGGTCTACTGTGATGTTTGGGGGGAGAAATCTTTTTCACTTAATGTGCTTGTATGTGAAGACAGTTTATATGACACAATACAGAACTTTTAAACAACTTGTTGGACTGTTCCTTACTGTGAGTGGGTAAAAATGTCTGGTATCATTTCAAAAGGGTCACTAAGAAAAATATACCATGAGATGTTATGTTCTGGAAACTTTTTTTTTTTCTTTGAGTCAGAGTCTCACTCTGTTGCCCAGGGTGGAGTGCAGTGGATGTATTGTAGAGACGGGGACTCGCCGTGTTGCCCAGGCTGGTCTCGAAGCCCTGGGCTCAGGCAATCCTTTCGCCTCTGCCTCCCAAAGTGCTGGGATTACTGGCATAAACCACCGCACCCGGCTGGAAACTTGATTAAAAAAAAATGTGAGTGCCCACCATGTACAGGACTACTATGTCAAGTGCTAGGGAGCATGCCATCAAACCCCCCTTCATTCAGAGGTTACCTCTTGGTGAAGAGACAGGGAAAACACTTGGAAAACCCCAGCATATTTGCTACCTGATCAAGGGCTGTTTAAAGTTGTTTCAAGTTATGTACATACTACATGAGGGAATGATCATTTTTTAAATAAAAATCATTGCTTTTATCCCCACTACTCTACATAGGCACCAGTATTGGCAGAGAGGATCTAGTTTGGATATTAAACGAATGGATTTTTATGTACTGGTCACTCTGTCACCCAGGCTAGAGTGCAGCGGTACGCTCAGAATCACTGCAGCCTCAATCTGCTGGGCTCAGGTGATCCTTCTGCCTCAGCCTTCTAAGTAGCTGGAACCACAGGCGTGAGCCACCACACATGAATGTCCTCATTATTTATTTATTTATTTATTTATTTTTATTTATTTATTTTTTTTGTGAGTTGGAGTCTTGCTGTCACCCAGACTGGAGTGCAGTGGCCGCTCCCGGCCACCACAGCCTCGACCTGCTGGGCTCCGGCCATCCTTCCGACTCAGCCTTCCAAGTAGCTGGAATTACAGGCGTGCGCTACCATGCCTGGCTAATTTTTTACTTTATTGTAGAGATGAGGTCTCGCCAAGTTGCCCAGGTGGGTCTCGAACCCGCGGGCTCAGGCCATCCACTCACCTCAGCCTCCCAAGGTGCGGGATTACAGGCTGAGCCACCGAGCCC
>CAUYQG010147628.1:0-30121 GCA_963574415.1 Tarsius wallacei | reverse complement strand
TTTCTTTCTTTCTTTCTTTTTATTTGGGGTCTCACTCTGTCATCCAGACTGGAATATAGTCATGGGCTCATGGCTCACTGCAGCTTCAACTTCCTGGGCTCAGGCGATCCTCTGCCACAGGCTCCCCGAGTAGCTGGGACTACTGGAAAGCACCCTTGGGCCCAGCTAATTTTTTAAAGAATTTTTGTAGAGATGGGTCTCACTGTATTGCCTAGGCTGGTCTCGAACTCCCAGGCTCAGGCAATTCTCCCACCTCGACCTTCCAAAGTGCTGGGGTTATAGGCGTGAGCCACCATGCCGAGCCCAGTCTGCTCTTTATATTCCTTCTGTCCTCAATATTTTAAAAAAATAAAATAATAACTGGATAGAAAGACTTGATGTAATTTGCTTAATTCGTTTAATTTTGGGTCACAAGACTACTTTGGAAATTGTGTTATATATTTCATCGGGAATTCAATATTTCTGGTATTCTCTTTATACAATGTTGACAACCATTTTAAGTATCAGTGGCATTCGTTAATTCATGAGGACTTTCTAAATCACTGTGTTCTAATTCTACTGTTCCTTTTCATTTACTAGCTGGGATATTTCTGTCAAGGGCAACTTTTCCTCATCTAGTTTTTGATTATTCACTGATATGACTGATTAAAATAGGGCATAATAAATGCGTGAATGTTTTTCCTTATTTACAAGTTTTCAAATTATTGAGTTTAGCATCCTCCAATTAGAGTGTATGTGTGTGTGTGTGTTATGTGGATTGCAGTCTGGAAAGGTTGTTTGCAAGAAGCTGAATATGACTTGGAAAAGTTGACTGGCTTCACTATGGCAAATCCAACATAGGTGAGGGTTGGACTTTTCAGCATGCAGAATCCAGAACCTGATCTAACAGCTTAGAGATCAGGGCTGTCATGAGTAGATATGCCTCATGGAGTTAAGATATGACCATTCAGAGGGTGGTTCATTCATTCCCAATGAGAATTACAACCCCAAGCCAACAGAATATTTGTGATCACTGATCAATGTTTTCTCTCCCTGGATATAATTTACATGAAGATTTAATTTTTATATGAAACTTGCACACAGGTGCACAAGAACAGGCTTGTTAGACAGGTTTCTGGCCAAAAACTTTGGATTTTAGCACTTTGATGCATCTGTCTCCACCCCTTGTCTCCAGGGAAATGGAGATGTGTCCATCTGACCATAGGGCATTGCTCTTGACAGTTAAAACAACAGAGTAACTGTACAATTTGAAAAGTCAGACTTCCCTGTTATTCTTTCTGTGTAGCATTGAAGTGCAGAACTGAACTGTTAGACCTAAATAACCACCTAGGGCTATTGAATAATTAATGGCATTAGGAGTAAGGCCTCAGAGAGTAATAGAGTGCATTTTTTAAATATAAAGCATTTGAGAGCTGAAATCAGTAACCAGAAAAACGCAGTGAGGCATTGCCTTATATACATTTCAGTTTCTTTGTTTCCCATACAAGGCAGCAGTTTGGCATTATTCATTTGATTGGATATTTAGTAGCTCCAGAGTATAGTTAAAGATTGAACGTCCCAAAGCCAATGGAGAGTATTCTCTCTGGGTACTGTGCTATGCGGGGTGGGCAGCAACAGACTATTCCCACTTGCCCAGCTCAGTGGCAATGATGATTTTTGCGTCTGGATTTGCATCCTAAGGGGCCTTTCCCACGGCTGTGTCAGCATGCCTAGGGGTGCTGGATGGCCTGCACAGGGTCTCTTGTTAAGAGTGTGGATACTTCACGCAATCAGGTCATTCACCCCTGCAACATTGGTCTGTTTTCCAAGAGTCCTTTAGCATGCCATTATATCTTTCTATTAGACAAGTGCCTGTGAGATTGTAAGGTAGATGAAATCATCAGTCAAGATGCCGTTGCTCAGCCCATTATTTCACTGGATGCCCAGTAAAGTGGGTGTCCTGGTTAATTCCAATGACTTCAGAGGTGCCATATGCTGCAAGGAGCTGTGACAGTCCTCTGATGGTTGAGCGCTGCGTAACTTACTTGATAAGGAAGAGTTGTAGTGATCCTACAGTGGTCTCAACACAAGGGGGCCAACATAGTCCACGTGCCAGCGGTCAAGGGCTCATAGCCCTGTTTGATATGTTTACCTTCTGCAGGTAGTCTCTGGGGTTGCCTCTTGGTACATAAGGCACAGTCATTACAAGCAGTCACTATGTCAGGTGTTTAATGGGGAGCCCCCAAGCTTTTGCAACTTTCCTCAGTGTTTTCCGTCCCATATATTTCCTGTTATGGTGTAGCCAAGTGGCTATGTCCTCCATGAGTGCTTCTTCTAGGTACTTTATGCAGGCTAGAGTGTCTGCCTCATCACTCCCTGGACTCCTGGGCAATGAAGAATGCCCAGAGACATGGAAGCTGGTGATTCTCTTTTGGAGGCTTGTGTCATAAATGTCCTGCCACGTATCTTGGTCCCATAGGGCTTTTTCATAATTGTCCATTGCTGCTGGTCCCTTTGTGGTATACAAAGCATCAGTTCTTTGAACACCACCCAGCTGTCTGTGCAAATTGTCAGTGGGCCTGCCTCTTTGGATACCACCAACCGCACTGCCCACAGCTCCGCCCAGTGCCATCTTTCACCCAGATAGTTTTGTGTTTTGGGCAGGTATGAAATGGCTCACCATCGAGAGGGTTGCCCTTGACACAATCTGTTCGTGTATCAATCTTCTTCTGGGACTGGCGCTATTCCTTCCCTAACAGGGGATGAGATGATAATGGTTTGCTCCACCAGTTAGTTGCTCACCTGCACTGATGAACGTTATTGGCCCCAGGAGGAGCTTCAGTTCCTGGCTTAGAGGACTTGTATATCACTTGCCAGTTCCATCTTATGCCTATACCATTGTCAAGTGTAAGCCTACTTTGTCTTGTTTCCTATGTCTTGTTTCTCCTGCCCTGCCTGCATTGTTAAAATCCCCATCTCTCTGCTGTCAGAAATGTGAAAAAGACGTCTGCTGCGTATATAAAATACTATCGGTTAGCCAGAACTCTTTTTCTAACCCCCCTCCTATGCCTTCCTTAGTTTGTGTTCTCCTTCGTGGACTTCAAGGGGGAGTCCGTTCCAATCAACCTGTACAGGAACAGAGAAATCCCACTTATATGTTACTTTGCCTTTTGTTAACCCGACACAATCTGAAGTCAACTTTAGAGAACATGATTTTACTGTTGTATATAAGAAAGATAATTGTCCTCTGGCAGTTAAGGGACTTAATAAACTCTGAATTGCACCAGGAAATACCTCATGTAACCCACAGAGCAGTCCTTCAAAAAGCCCATTGGAATAACGAAACTTTATTTGTGCAGCTAACTGCTGGGTTAATACCAAGTATCGAGCAAAAAGTACTTTTCTTGCATATGTGAGCAAGGGAGAAAGCTCAGCCTCCCTGTTCTACAGTGGCTTGCCCAATCTGCTCTGCTGTAAGAGGTGGATGGGAATGGGGCATTGAGAGTCTGCTATATCCTCCCTCATGGCACTGTCTGTTACTTTATTTCTTCTGCCACAGAGCTTATCCGTTTTGCAGAGCTTACTCTTATTTCTACACAGGAAATAATAATAGTTACACTTGTTTAACCAGGCCTGATACTATCCTTAGCCATCTACAATTAAACCTACCAGTAGGCGTGCATCTCTGCAGACCCTAGCCTTGAAAACCCTTGTCGAATTCTTCATTTGTCTCTGTCCCTTGCCCCTCTCAAGGGCACCCAGTTGCTGGTGAATCCCATGCTGAGACTGTGTGTTGTTCCTTTCCCAGGATTGAACTTTGAAAGTCCTTGGTCTCTTCCCTTGTGGAAAGAGTTGAAGGACTTCCCGCTTACGCTCCACTGCCATTGTTTCTCGTAACCTCTGTTAATATTACTGTGGGAAATTCTAGTCCCACTTCAGCTGGAAGCCCACCGGGTCATATCCTAGCTAATTGGAAACAATACGGTTATTTCTCCCTAACCAAGAAACACACAGTATTTCCATGCAATACTGCTTGGCCTTTGTATCCACTGGCATCAAACAAGACACGGGTGATTAATGAAAATCTCTACTTCTTTGCCATACTACAGATAGAATGGCATTGCCGGAGGTTGGGGAAGTATGAAAAAATACCTTACGTACAAGCCTTTATATTATTGCAGGAAAAGGATTCAAAGAAAGTGGGGGATAAGCCAACGATGCAGGGGTCCTTAGAGGTGATCTCGGACTCACAGACTGCAGATGAGAGTGAGGTGGAAACTAGACACCTGTTAACCTCTCTGAATCCACCCCTTCCAGAACAAACGGGGGCCAAGCCTGCAAGGAGATCACACCTCTACATGGGACCTCCATATGGAAGTATCTCCTATGGCTTCTGAATTGCCAACTGGCCAATCTGAATTTGTTCCTGCATCACTGCCTGAATATGGTGAAGTAAAAAGGCCATTGTTGTCTCTGTCTCAAATGAGACAGAGGACCTCTTTTGGTGGGGACTGCAGGATAACCTGGCCAGGGAAGTGCCCTCTAAGGCAATATCCAGTAGGAGCAAACCAAGCAGGGGTTCCAGCAGCATGTTATAGGACCTACAATTCCTTAACTTGCCTGCTGCTCAAAAAATGAAAAACAAAAACACAAACAAACAAAACTGAACCCTTAGACAAGATATTATTATATATGTATGACACCAGGTTCTAATTTTCCTGGAGTAGGAAGCGGGCTACTGGCTCACGGTGGGACAACTGGGGAGGTACCAAGCTATGCTGTTGGATAACCCAGTGGTTGTACTAAAAGCCACTTCAGCCCTGAACTCAACTACCCTTCTGCCTGTTGTGGAAGAAGTCCCTCTGGAGCCCAACTGTCTGACAATCCCTGATCAAGTTTGTGCCAGCCAACCAGATCTGCAAGATACAGCTCTGGAAAACCCAGAATGGAACCTAGTCATGAATGGCAGCAGTCTAATGGCTCAAGGAAAACAACAAGCGGTATAGTCAGTGGTAACGCAAACTAACACCATAGAGTCTACCCCGTTCTACGGCAGAACTGGTAGCTTTAACCAGGGCCATGATGCTCTCTAAAGATAAGAGAATAGATGTATATACTGACTCTAAGTATGTGTTTATAATTGTGCATGCGCATGCGGCAATATGGAAAGAAAGGGACTTGCTTAAGGCAGATAGCAGAAACATCAAAGATTCGGAGCAAATTTTGGTACTGCTAGAAGCGATATATAAAACTTCTGCAGCGGCAGTAATTCATTGTTCTGAGCATCAGACTACAGTCTCAAAAACCGCAAGGGGAAATGCCTTTGCTGACAAGATAGCAAGGCAAACCAACTTAGGCACGGTGGACAAGAGAGGCCCTCTGTTGCTACAGGTAAACCCAATTCCTTAATACAGTCCAGAAGAAGATAAATATGCAGAAGAAGGAGGACTTCCTAAAACACAAGGAGGCTGGAGGACAAACCGAGAAGAACTAGTTTGGATTCCAGAAAATCTAGTCTACCCCATCCTACAGTATCTACACCATGGGGTTCACTTGGGACGGGAAGTCCTTCTCATCCTTCGTTAAGTGGTATCTATGGAAAAAAAGGTGAAGAAATGCCTAGAAAACATCATCAACCGATGTCACTTGCACGCTCAAAGTGACTCCAACCACAGAACACTGGGACATTCAGGAACTCAGAAAAAGGGTGACCTTCCCTTTCAGATCTGGACAAGGAGGCTTTGAACTTCTCTGAATGTGTGTGGATACCTTTTCCAGAGGGATTGAGGCTTTCCCGTGACGCACAGAAAAGGCACCCAAAATAGCCCGTTACCTACTTTAAAAAGTGGTGCTCAGATTTGGCCTCCCACAGGACGTCCAAAGTGACACGGACCAGCCTTCATCTCAGACATCACCCAGCAAATTAGTAAGTCTTTAGGAGTTGACCGGAAGTTACATGCTGCACAACACCCCCAATCTTCTGGTAAAACGGAAAGAATGAATAGAACCCTAAAGACAGTAACCGCCCACCTCTGCCAGGAGACACAATTAAACTGGACATGGGTATTGGGTATTGCATTTCTTAGGGTGCAAGTCAGTCCCTGAAGTGAGATGAATTTAAATCCCTTTAAAACTGTTCATGGAGCCGGGCTCGGTAGCTCAGCCTGTCATCCCGCCCTTTGGGAGGCCGAGGTGAGTGGATTGCCTGAGCCCGCGGGTTCGAGACCCGCCTGGGCAACTTGGCAAGGGCTCATCTCTACAATTTAAAAAAAAAAAATCAGCCGGGCATGGTAGCGCATGCCTGTAATTCCAGCTACTCGGAAGGCTGAGGCAGAAGGATCGCCGGAACCCAGGTGATTGAGGCTGCGGTGGCCGGGAGTGGCCACTGCACTCATCTGGGCGACAGAGTGAGACTCCAACTCAAAAAAAAAAAAACTGTTCATGGTAGGCCTTTTTCCTATACCTATGCAGGGAATGGAGCACAGACATAGACCATAATGTCCTCATAAGAAAATACGTTGTCCATTTGGGAAAGATTTTAACCACAGTTCATAAAGCTTGCTTCCTCTAGGAACTTAAACCCAACCATCCCTTCTACCCGGGAGAGCGAGTGCAGTTAAAGGCCTGGAGAAAGGGAGAATCTGACCAACAACTGCAAGAAAAGTGGGAGGAAGCCTATGATGTCCTACACATCACCCATACTGCACGAAAGCTCTCTGGCATCAAGCCTTGGGTACATGACTCCTGGGCAAAAAAGTATACACCTGAACAAAGCGACCCTGCGCCTAGAATAACACCACAGCCTCAGTGGACTGTTGAGCTGGTGCAGGACTTAAGGCTGTTATTTAAGCAAACGAAGTGATTCTCACTATTCTTGGTCTGTTACCCTATATTATAAATGCCCATGGAAATATATATCTGAAATGGGCCTAGTTAATTATTCAAGTGGCTGGATTTGTGGACATCTTCCAGTTTCAGGAGCACTGGGGCTTCCCAGACGGGTCTCGCCCCTTTGGTGGACTGACTGGAAACCACTACACCTGTGTATTCGGGAATTCAGAGCCGAGAATCGAGCAGCTAGTCGTGATGACCTCACAAGAATTAGTCCACAGCAATGGCCCATTCAAGAAACCAAAAAGAGGTGTTGGGAAGACGACAGCCGAGCCAGTCAAACTGTGTGAGTCCCTGTGTGAGTGAGTGAGTGTATGGAAAATTTTGTGCACATGCTGGTGAGCGAGTGAGCATGTGAGTGGCTAACTGAGTGAGGACTAGGAAGCTAGCGGCCAGGGCTCTCCTGGTGCAGCGGCTGGTGCTGCAGCTGCTGGGCTTGGACCCTAGTGATTCCTGGGAGGCAGAAGCCAAGGGCCATTTTTAAAAAATTAACAAAATCCTTCCTGGGAAGAAAGTGTTGGGAAAGACTGACTAAGTGGGGGCTTATGAACAAGTGGCCCAGGACCTGGTGCAACAGCTGGTGTTGCAGCTTCTCTGCTTGGTCCCTGGCTCTTCCCAGGTCACAGAAGCCGAGTGCCTTTTTTTTTAATGGACAAAAGTACTTCCTGTGAAAAAACAGCAGGGAGAGACTACCACCCCAGGCTCTGCCTCACCACTGCAGCAGGAGAGACTGCTGGCTCCAGGCTTTGCCTCACCACCTTAGCGCCTGAGGGCTCCGGCAGCAGGAGCTGCAGAGGGAGTCCAGAGGCAAAGACCCAGGGAAGAGGACAGGAGAGGCACCCCACCACCACCTTGAAGGCAGGGCAGAAAGTGCTCCGACTTGTTCACCACGGAGCAACAGACCCGATCTCTGGGACTAGCGGATCAACTACTCAGGGGTTGATACCCTGAAAGCACAAACTTCGGAGGGCCCTGACAAGTGCTGAGTCCCAGGAGCCCCACCCCCTACCCTGATCCAGCTGCAGGACAAAGGGTGTGGCCAGAAAAGGACAAGGGAGGACTCCAAAGAGACCACTGGCGAGTCTGGGGCTGAATCAAACCCCCTTCTCCCCAGCAATCCTCTAAACATCACACAACTGGGCCATGACTAAGAGGGACAAACCCAGGTGGAGCCTGGATGACAATCGCAGTAGGAGAGCTGCATTCCAGGATAGGCCTGGTCGGGGCACCCCCCGTGAGTACTTACCTAGGGAAGCGACGATCTTGCACCTCCCCACCAGAGGAGATCTCCCTGACCACACGAGAGTGGAAGGGGAGGACTGCAACCCTACCCACCTCCACTGCCCCTGCTCCAGACATGGAGGAGAGAGTGAGAGAGGCAGCTCTGCAGGAGAGACCTGATTAGAGGAACAATGACAGAGCCTGCCGCAAGAGGGCAGGGTTTTTTCTATTTTTTTAATTTTTAAAAAATTAAAAAAAATTTTTTTTGCCTGTTTGTTAGTTCATCTATTTTTAAAATGTTTTTTCTTTGTGCATGAATGTGTATGTGAGGGTTTGATCTGCATCCCCCCCCAATTTTTTTCTTTTCCTTTTCCATTTCTTTCTTCTTCTATTTGTTGTTTTCTGTTTATGTGTGTGTATGAATGACTGAGTGTTCATCTTTCAATTTTGTTGTTGTTGTTGGTTTGTTTTTGCTCTATTGTCCTTCTGGGGCTTTTTTTAATTTTCATTTTTTTATAGTTTAAGGTGTGTGTCAATATGTGTGTGAGGGTTTGAGCTGAATTTCTTTTTTTTCACCCCAGTCTTTCTATTTTTCTTCTCCTTTCATGTTGTGCTAGGGGTGTGTGTGTGTGTGTGTGTGTGTGTGTGTGTTCAGTTTTCTTGTTTTTTTGTTTTTGTTTTTGTTTCATTTTGTTGTTATCCCAGTTTGTTCGGGGGGGGTGTATGTCTGTGTGTGTGTGTGTGTGTTCAATTGTTTTTTGCATTGGTTTCTGCTTTGCCATCACATAGAATGGTGGTGGGGAGTGGGTCTCAGGGAACACAGACCACAGTAAGTGAACATTGTAATTTGCAAGTCGTTTCTGAATCCTAGTGCTCCATCCCCTACTTTATTCAACATTCAAAACCTACAAGAGACAGCAAAGCTTCCCATCTACTGTTCTATTTCAAAATAGAACAAATCCAGAGCATGGATCAGGAAAGAATAGAAGATTGAGCAGACATCACAAGGGAAAGCCTCTCCCGCTGACACCTGACACTGAATAACAGAACTAAAGAGAAAAACAAGAGATCTGTCACTAATGAGGAAAAACCAAAGGAAGACCACAGGCAATTTCAAGTGTACCAAAGAGAAAACTCCAAAAATCAGACCTTGGAGCCCAAAAATGGAAGTCACCGATGTCTGGACCCAGAAAACAACAAGGATTAGGAAATGAATGGAAAAAATGAGTAAGACTTAAGAAAGACAAGATACAACACTGAAAGACCTTGTAACAGAGATTTTGGCAATAAAAAATTTCATCCAGGAAATAAATAACAAGATTAAAAGAATGGAAAGCAGAATTAATCTAACTAAAGAAAGAATCTCAGAACTTGAAGACCAGAACATGAAATTAACCCAATCTGTAAAAAACATAGAAAGAAGACTCAGAAAGAAAGAACAAAGCCTACAAGAGATGTGCAATTATATCAAGAGGCCGAACCTACACCTGATTGGTATCCCAGAAGAAGAAAGGGAAATGGAGAATAACTTGGAACAAGTATTCCAGGAGGGGTAATCCAAGAAAACTTTCCCCATCTTACCAGAGATGTGACCAGTCAAGGACAAGAGATACAGAGAATCCCCACAAGGCATCTAATAAGAAGATCACCCCTAGGCACATAGTAATTCGCCTAAAAGAAAAAATCCTAAAGGCAGCAAGAGAGAAAGGTCAGACTACCTATCAGGGAAAACCAATCAGAATAGCAGCAGACCTATCAGCAGAAACACACAAGCAAGAAGGGACTGGAGTCCTATATTCAAAGGTAAACAATTTCAACCAAGAATTTCCTATCAAGCCAAGGTCAGCTTCATCAGTGATGGAGAATTAAAATCCTTCCCAGACATCCAATCCCTAAGAGATTATGCAGCTTCCAGACCGGCTCTACAGTAGACATTTAATAAGGTGTCAAGCACAGAAGAAAGAAAAAAAAGAATGACCACACACTTCCCAAGAGAAGAGCAGAGCACAGAATCAACAGAGAATACAGCACAACAAGAAACTTGAAAACACACACATAAGTCAACCCCAAAGCCAAAAGAAAACAAGCAAAGAAAAAACTTTATAAGAACCTCATGACAAGGATAAACAATCACATTTCAATAATCAGCCTGAATGTGAATGGACTAAATGCACCACTGAAAAGACACAGAATAGCAAACTGGGTAAGAAACCATGACCCAATTATTTGCTGTATCCTGGAAACTCATCTCAACACAAGGGATGCACACAGATTCAAAGTTTAAGAATGGAAAACGAGTTTCCAGGCAAATGAATCACAAAAGAAGGCAGGAGTTGTGATCTTAATATCAGACAAACTTTAAGCTATAAAAAACTTTAAAAGATGCAAAAGGATACTACATAATGATAAAAGGTTCAAGCCATCAACAAGAAATATCCATCCTAAACATATATGCACCCAACACAGGAGCACCAGCATTTATAAAGCAACTACTAAATAAACTAAAAAAAGCTATTGACTCTAACACTATTATAGCAGGGGACTTGAATACTCTGCTAACCACCCTAGATAGATCATTGAGACAAAAAATCAACATGGAGATCCAGAATCTAAACTTAACAATTGACCTAATGGACTTATGAGATACCTACAGGTTATTCCAACCAACGACCACAGAATATACATTCTACTCATCACCACATGTAACGTACTCCAAAATCGATCACATCCTTGGGCATAAATCAAGCATAAACAAATGCCATAAGGTTGAAATCTTGCCATGCACATCCACAGACTACAGTGGAATAAAAATAAATATCAACACCAAGAAAATTTCCCCAAAGCCCACAAAGACATGGACACTAAACAGCATGATGCTGAACAACTACTGGGTCAACACTGAAATCAAGGCAGAAATTAAAAGATTCCTGGAAACAAATGAAAATGAAAAAAACATCTTACCAAAAACCTGTGGGATGCCATGAAATCAGTTCTAATAGGGGAATTTATATCTCTATGAGCACACATCAAGAAAATGAGATCAGAAGTTGAAAGCCTAACAAATTACCTAAGGGAGCTGGAAAGAGAAGACCAGCAAAACCCCAACTTTAGCAGAAGAATTCAAATCACAAAAATAAGAGCCCAAATACGGGACATAGAAGACAACAATATCATAGAAAACATCAACAAAACAAAAAGCTGGTTCTTTGAAAGAATTAACAAGATTGATGGAACCCTAGCCAGAATGATCAAGAAAAAGAGAGAAAAAGCCCAAATAAACATAATCAGAAATACAAAAGATCAAATCACAACTGACCCTGAAGAAATACAAAAGATTGCTATGTACACATATATGGACACAAACTTGATAACCTAAATGAAATAGAGGACTTTCTGACATCACACAACCTCCCCAGGTTGAAACAATAAGACATTGAGACACAAAATAGACCAATAACAACCCAGGAAATTGACTCTCTCTTATGAAAACTACCTACAAAAAAAAGCCCTGCATCAGATGACTTTCCAGCAGAATTCCACAAAACGTACGAGGAGGAGCTGATACCAATCCTATTGAAAGTATTCCAGGCAATTGAGAAAGATGGAATTCTCTCTAAATCATTTTACGAAGCTAACTTCACACTAATACCCAAACTGGGAAAAGATCCAACAACAAAAAAAGAGAACTACAGGCCAATATCTCTTATGAACATAGATGCAAAAATCCTCAACAAGATTCTAGCAAATCGGATCCAAAAACACATCTCAAAAATCATCTACCATGACCAAGTAGGCTTCATCCCCAGGATGCAGGACTGATTTAACATTCTAGACCATAAATATCGTTAAATCTATCAACAGATGAAAAAACAAGAACCACATGATTATTTCATGAGATGCAGAAAAAGCTTTTGATAAAAATCCTCAAACACCTCGGTATAGAAGGTACATACCTCAAAGCAGTAAGTGCCATCTACGATAAACCCACAGCTAACATATTGCTAAATGGACAGAGGCTGGAAACATTTCCGCTGAAAACTGGAACAAGACAAGGCTGCCCACTCTCACCCCTCTTGTTCAATATTGTGTTGAAAGTCCTAGCTTGGGCAATTAGACAAGAGAAGGAAATCAGGGGTATCCAAATAGGAAGAGAGGAAGTCAAGTTATTCCTCTTTGCTGATGATGTGATCCTATACCTCAGAAATCCAATAGAATCTGTAAAAACCTGCTTGCACTGATAAAGGACTTTGGTAAAGTCTCAGGGTACCAAATAAATGTGCAAAAGACAGTTGCATTCCTATACACCAACAACTCAGCAGGAAGAGACCCAAATAAAAAGCACAATCCCATTCACAATAGCCACACACACACACACAAAATGAAATACCTCGGCATCTTCCTAACCAGAGAAGTGAAAGACCTTTACAATGAGAACTACAAGACACTGCTCAAAGAAATCCAAGAAGACACAAACAAATGGAAAAATACTCCATGCTCATGGATAGAAAGAATCAGCATTGTTAAAATGTCCATCCTACCAAAGGCAACCTACAGATTCAATGCAACACCCTTTAAGTCACCAACATCATCCTTCTCAGACCTGGAAATGACAGTACAGAAATTCATATGGAAACATAAATGACCACGAATAACCAAAGCAATCCTCAGCAAAGGAAACAAAGCAGGAAGTGTTGCACTTCCAGACTTCAAACTTTACTATAAGGCTACAGTAATCAAAACAGCCTGGTATTGGTACAAGAACAGGAACATAGACCAGTGGAACAGGACAGAGATTCCAGAAGCAAAACCTCAATCCCTCAACCAACTCATCTTTGACAAACCTCCAACAACAACCACTGGGGAGAGGAGAACCTATTCAGTAAATGCTGCTGGGAAAACTGGCTGAACACAGGCAGAAGATTGAAACAGGACCCCTACCTATCACCATACACAAAAACTAACTCTGAATGGATCAAAGACCTAAATGTAAAGCCTCAGACTATAAGAATCTTAGAAAATGCAGGAGACACCCTTATGGAAATTGGAACTGGCAACCAATTCCTATTCAGAACTCTAAAGGCCAATACCTTAAGAAATAAGATAGACAAGTGAGACCTCATCAAACTAACGAGCTTCTGCAAAGCAAAAAACCATCAAGAGAGCAGGTAGAAAGTCCACAGAAAGGGAAAAAATATTTGCCAACAGTATATCTGACAGAGGCCTAACATCTAGGACCTACAAGTAACACAAACGCATCAAAAGAAAAAAAACAGCACTATTACAAAGTGTGCAAAAGACATGAATAGACACTTCTCAAAACAAGATATACGGCAGCCAACAGACACATGAAACCGTGCTCAGCCTCACTCATCATCAGAGAAATGCAAATCAAAACCACATTGAGATACCACCTAACCCCAGTAAGAATGACCATCATTAATAAAACAAACAACAACAGATGCTGGTGAGGATGTGGAGAAAAAGGAAAGCTTCTACACTACTGGTGGGAATGCAAACTAGTGCAACCTCTTTGGAAGACAGTGTGGTGATTTCTGAAAGAACTAGAAATTGACCTTTCATATGACCCTGCAATTCCCCTATTGGGAATAGACCCTGGGGAACTCAAATCATTCTACAAAAAAGATACCTGCACGCGTATATTTGTTGCAACTCTATTCACAGTAGCAAAAACACCGAACCAACCATGCTGCCTATCAAAGGAACTGGATTTTTAAAATGTGATACACATACAAAATGGAATCTTATGTAGCCATAAAGAAGGACAAACATATGGACTTCGCAGTAACTTGGATGGATTTAGAGTCGATCATACTCAGTGATCTGTCACAGAAACACTGTTTTCTCACTCATAAGTGGACCTTGGACAATTATAATACTATAAGAAAGAGATTGGCAGTAGTGGGAAACTGTCAGGTGATGGGATTGGCAGTTGAGGGAAACTTAGGGGAGGGAAGGGCATAACTCATCAACAAGGGTACCTGCATAATCAGCGTTTGTATACCTAATCCTGAATTGTGCCCCACATCTTTATAATAATAAAAAAAAACATAAAAAACTATAAGTGAACCAGGCCATAATTTCACTTCTCTGTACCAATCTGCTATACAGATGATATGATTTTTTGAATCAACATCTTTGGCATGAGCCTGAAGCCCCAGGTCTCAACTATCAGACCACAGAAGCGATCCATCAAATATGGGACGGGGTAATATGGCTCATACCTGAACATAGCATATTGAACAGATCAGCCTCCTTGTGTTTGGAACAACAACAACAAAAAATTACTTAAAGCAGCATCTTTCAAGTGCAACCTGGCACACGGGTTGGTTCCTTTTAGAGTAATGTCAAAGCCTTCTTATCCTTAAGGATGGTAATCTATTTGCCACTAACTGGACTCAGAACTCAAGCATATACTGACAAATTCCCAATGGGTGTCGATGGATTTGTGGTACAAATTTATGGCCTGGACTCCCCTTTGGATGAATTGGTAGATGCACTCTGGGCTTTCTATGGGCCCAAGGATACAAAGATAGCACTCTTCAAAAGGCAAAGACAGCCAACTTGCCTTATCTGCACACTTGGTGGACCAGATCTGTTTTCAAATGATATGATTATGTTCTTCATTTCTTTTTTACCCAGCGTAAAGCTGGAAAGTGCATCCCTTCATATTGAAGCCTTGGCTAAATTCACACAGCAAGCCCTGAATGAAAGTAGGAACAGCATAATGTTAATTAATCCTGATATGGCTCTAATGTGTAAGGTTGTGCTACAAAACCAAATAGCTTTAGATACTTTTACTGTGTCCCAAGAAGGCCCATGTACCGTTATCCACACCGATTGTTGAACTTTCTGCGTTGCCAAGCCAAAGGAAAACTAGCATTAAGGCTATAGACACTGCAGATGCTACACTAAGGGGATGCTTAGAAAGGTCTCTGGTGTTCTAACATGTTTTCTTGGCTCCTGATAGGGTTACAAGACACCCTTCCAAGCATAGGAAAGTTCTTTTTAAATCATGTTTGTAACAGCAATATTAATATATTTTGTCTTCATGCTTTGTACCCGATATAGTATTAGAATTCCTGCATTCATAACTAAGCCTATTAAGTGTAAAAGTCAGCAGAGGGAAACATATGTATGTTTCTGCGAAGGCAACATAACATAACTAATCCCATGGTGGATATTATGGCTTCAACTGGCAGTGGGGAAATGTTACAGAAACTCACTATTGTCTGTGCGTATTGCCACAACCCTTAAAGAAAGGCATAATGAGCATTCAAGAGTGCCTGCACATACATACATTCCTGAGAATTAGCAAAGGAAAGCATTTCCCTTATCTGCTATACATTCCCCATTAAGTCACTTCAAAGAACCCTTAATGCCTCTCCAGATGCAGTCACTCAACTGAGAGAAACGAATCCCTATTCACTTCCTTTTATCAACAGTCTTAGATTTAAAAATGCAGCACCCATGTAACCATAAGCCTTGTAATTTATACAACTTTTTTGTTATAACTACTAATTAACAATATGTTGTAGTGAATGTTTTACTTTGTAATAGGCTCTGTTCGTTCCCTTACTCTATGGCAACTCTTCAGTTTGGTGTTACTGATAGCACTGTGAGCTACTTTTTGGTAACCAGTGCCAGGCAATGCCAACCATAAATGTTACTATTGACAAAATGCAGCTGTAACTTAAGTTCTGTACGATGCACTGTCAGTCCTCTAGTCAATGTATAGGTACCAGCAACCCTAAACTTATAAAAATGGACTATGGAACCAAAGGGGTAAGCAGAGTAGTTCCAGAAATGCCAGGAGCCAGGTTCTATCTCCCTGAATTCCAAATTCAGAAATAAACTTCTTTCTGTCATTTCCCTGCCTCTTGACGTATCGGTGTCGAGAGATAGCATCCAAGCGTTTACTTGAACCCTAGCAGACCAGATCCATCCCATTATGAGCAGGACAGTGCAGGACAGTGCAGTTGCCAGGGCTTATCCGGTAATCAGCTCCATTGCCAAGAGAGCTTGATACCGCATTGGCCTGATGCTCCGTGGGGTTGTAGTGGGTTTTAGCACCTTTCTAGGTCTGCAACCAAAGGCCAATGGGAAGTTGAGCTTTCCCCGTCGCTGCCAAAACCCCAGGCATACCCCTCCTGGGTAACATTTACATCCAATTCACAGAGAAGGGATTGGTTTAGAATGCCTAATGCCTGAAAGGCACCCACAGCGCTTTTGGCAGCTCTGAATGCCTGTTGGCACTCCTCTGCCCAGTCCCATTGGGATTCCTCCTTGGTTGAGCTATACGAGAGTTGTACCAGCTGTGCTAAATGTGGGATAAGTGCCTTCCAATGCCCTCCAAAGCCCCAAAATTCTTGTAGCTGTTTGGACAGTGCTGGGCATGGAAAAGACTGGATCTTGCCAATAACAGCTGATGACATTGCTTTTGTCTTATCGTACCAATAACCCCCACCCCCAATCCCAAACGTAACAGGTAAGCCAGGTTTGTTCTGATTTACCACCCAGTCTTCCCCTGTAAATGTTCAATCAGCTGGTGTCTGACCTGCTCTAGAGCCCATCAGCAGCACCACTGACCACCCATTGCCTTGCTCCCCAGGTGAACGTGAGCTGGTCTTGACAATCTGCATGACTATCAATACTTGAGAAAGTATTAGTCAAATCCACTACAAAATCTATCCAGTTGTGTCCCCAATTGGTCCAATATATCAGCAATATTGAATACAGCAGCATGCAGAGGGGCATACCTTTATTTAATTCCCAGTTGTCCATCGTCATTCTCCAGGTACCATCCAGTTTCCTAACCAGCCATACCAGAAAATCATAGGGACTCCCAGGCAAAATTTGCCAGTGCTAGTTTCTAAACATAACCATTTTAGCACATCAATTCCCAGTATATACTCCTTGATAGGAGATATATATACAGCATAGAGTCTAGGGGGGCAGATGGCCAAAGCGCAGGGTTAGTGTCACCCTCCGAACCTTGATTGATCTACCACCATACCCATCTACAGCAGTTAGAGGCTTTTCAGTTTTACTTGGGTTACCATATATTAGGATACATTCAGCTCCAGTGTTCAACAAAGATATTACTCTTTGTATATTCCTTAGTGTATATGTCCAGTATGCAGTGAGCTTAACATGTGGCCTCTGGTCTATGAAGAAGGCTCACATGTCCTCCATGTCTTGGCCACTGCCCTAGGCCTGAGACCACAGCCAGGTTGGAAGGCCATCATTCTCTAGGGGGGTGGGGGGCGCTGGGCTCAACCTGAGGGGCAATTGGTCATCCCATGGACCCCTCCCTCATTACATCTTGTAGCCTCAATAGAGGAAATCTCCTTTTTACTGGGGTCCTCTCTAGTACCCAGACCTCAGCCCTCTTTCAGAGATAGGTTGGTAACACTTTTATTTGGAGAGTTGCTTCCATAATTCCACCAACACCACATTGGTTTGCTTATTTATCTTGTTAAGATCCACCCCTGCCTTAATCAAATCTACAAAAATTTGCTTGCTGGTCACCTTTTGAACTCCTGTTTTTTCCTAATCAAACCTGTTTCTTCCAGGTTTTCTATCGCTTGGGTGGCCCTCTGTATTGCTCCACCGACTAACAGAGATAGCATCAATATTCTGCTTTCTGCCTGAGTTAACCAAGCATCTCTTTCTCTCTTATCAACTGCTTTCAACAATTTTAGCAGTCCAGCCGGCAATCTTGGGGCATCCCCATACTCATGCAGTGGCCCCCAGCTATCTATCAGTCTGCCAACTTTGAATCACATTGGGCCAGTAGTCCAAGCTGGTATCTCCCCAGTGACAAACTGCATTTCCCCCAGTGATATTATCTCCTTCCTCTGTCTCTCCTATGGCCACTATAATGGGAGCATCTTTGGAATATCCTACCCAACTAGGCCAATTGTAACATGGTAACCCCAAATCTGAGAGGGTTTGTGCATAATGTTTACCTATTCCAAAGAAGTCACCCAGAGGTCCAACAAAGAAAAACATTGGTTTATTTAAAGGTATGGAAGGCACTGATGGTGGACTTGTCAGTGAAGAATCCATGCCTTGGGAAGTACAGCAAGCAGTTTTAGAGTCAAGCAAATTATTTATTAAAATTGATACATTGTGTTTACAATGACATGGATTAAAATTGATGCCTGCATTGCCTTCAGTGTTGCTTGATCTCCTGCACTTCATGATTCATTACTGGGAATATGCATATCCTCTAGTTTGGTCACCTGTATTCCATGACTCACTACTGAGAATATGCATATCCTTCAGAGATCAGCCTTGGCCAAAGACTGCTCCCTACGAGAGGGGGAAGAAAGAAGCCAGATATGGTGGGGTGGGGGGAAGCTCTATGTCTGGACAGCACTTTGCACTGGCAGTTTGCCAATAAGGAGACAAAAATCTTCTTTTGGAAAACAGCCTGTCTAAAAAACAGGCATAGCTTCCCTTTCTATCACCTGTAGACACTGTTGCAAATTGCTTCCTGGATAAATTCTGATCAGACATTAAAGAAAGAAATAATTCAAGTCATAGAAAATTTTCAGAAAGCTCCAATATGAACACCTGTCAAGGGCGTCTGACAAGAAGAGAAAACACAGACCAATATAGATCAACATAAATGCGATAATCTGGAACAAAGTTTTAGCAAATTAAATTTTAAATTGTATTACAATATATCACAATGTGAACTATATCCTGAAACTATTATGTTATGTTAGAATTTAAAAGTAAATCAATATAATTCACCACACTAAGACTAAAGAGGAAAAATCAGGTGATCAGTGCAATAGAATCAGGAGGAAAAAATTTAACAAGATCCAACACTCATTCGTTAAAAAATATATATTCCAACACTCTACGAATAAGATAACTTCCTCAATCTGTTAAAAAGCACCTACAAGAATCCTACAATTGCCATCACACTTAATGGCAAAATATTGAACTCATTCTCCCTAAAATGAAAATCAAAGCAAATATGCCCACTTTCACCACTTGCATCAATTATCCTACTAAATATCTAATCCAACACTATAATGGAAATAGAAAAATGGATAAAAATAAAATGGAAGAAATAAAATTCCCAATTTTCAATAAAATTGGAAATGAAGAAGTAAAACTGTATACCATATGCAAAATTATTTGCACATAGTGTGATTATACAGGAATCAAAGAAAAAAGTCTACTATATTTATACTGTTAAATTGGATACGTTGAAATCAGCATGACTTCAAGATACAAGGCATATATGAAAATTTTCTGTATTTCTATAAACAGATAAATCTGTGGAGATCAAGTCTAGTTAAAACTAGTATCAAAAGACACAAAGCGCTAAGAAACAATTTTAAAATACATACATATAAATAAAATTCTACAATTAAAACTACAAAGACCTGTTGAGAGAAATGTAAAAAGACCTAAGTAATACATAGATATATCCTTGTAGCCGTAAAGTCACTAATTTTTCCCAGTTGGTCTATAAATTGAATTGAATTTAAAGTCTCTTGGTTAAGGGTTTTTTTGTTTGTTTGCTTGTTTGTTTGTTTGAGTTGGAGTCATTCCGTCACCCAGGCTGAAGTGCAGTGGCACGCTCACGGCCACCCCAGAGTCCCTGCTCGGCTCCGGCTCTCCTGCTTGAGCCTTCCAAGTAGCCGAAATTACAGGCGTGCGCTACCATGCCCAGCTAATTTTTAATTTTTTGTAGAGACAAGGTCTTGCCAAGTTGCCCGGGCTGGTCTCTAACCTACGGACTCAGGCAATTCACTGGTCTCAGCCTCCCAAAGTGCTGGGATTACAGGCTGAGCCACCGTGCCCGGTCAAGGGTTTTTATTTTATTTTTTAGGGAGAGATATATGACAAGCTGATTCTAAAATATATATGGAATGTAAGAGAGTTAGAGTAGCTGAACCATTTGGCAAAGAATAACAACATTGGATGACATTGTTATGATCCTAGCAAACGCTTGACTGCTATCACTCAAAGCGAATAAATTGAGAGGCAGAGAACTGGTAGAAATAAATTTGTTTCTGAATTCAGAATTCAGGGAGACCGTCTGGCACCTGGCATTTCTGGAACTGGTCTACTAGCCTCTGAGTTCTCATAGTTCGTTTTTATAAGTTTAGGGTTGCTGGTATCTGTACATTGACTACGTGACTGACAGAGCATTGCATAGAACTTAAGTTACAGCCACATTTTGTTAACAGTAACATGTATGGTCCACATTTCCTGGTACCGGCTACCAAAAGGTAGCTCACAGTGTTATCAGTAACGCCAAACTGAAGACTTGAATAAGCTTGCCATAGAGTAAGGGAGCTGACAGAGCCTATTACAAAGCAAACCATTATTCACCACAACATATTATTGATTAGTAGTTATGCAAAAAGTTATAGAAATTACAAGGCTTATGGCTACACGGGTGCTATATTTTCAAATCTATGACTACTGATAAAAGGGAGTGAATAGGGACGATTTCTCTCAGTTGAGTGAGCACGGACTGCAGGGGTTAAGGGTTCTTGGAGGTGACTTAATGAGGAATGTATAGGAGATAAGGAAAATGCTTTCCTTTGCTAATTCTCAGGAATGTAGGTATGTGCAGGCCTGCTTGAATGTTCCTTATGCCTTTCTTTTAGGACTGTGGCAATATGGACAGACGATAGGGAGTTTCTGAATCACTTCCCCACTGTCAGTTGAAGCCAGGATACCCATCATGGGATTAGTTATGTAATGCTGCCTTAGCATAAACATGTGTATGGTTCTATTCTTCTGCTGGCTTTTATGCTTTATAGGCTTTCTTATGAATGCAGAAATGTTAATTATACATTGGGTATGAGGCATGAAGATTAAATATATTAATATTACTTTTATAAACATGGTTACAAAGAACTTTTCTATGCCTGAAAGGAAGTTTTTTTAACCCTGTTGGGAGAACTTTCCTAGTATTATTTTGTGTAGTTAAATAACAGCCTTAAGTCCTGTACTGGTTTTACAGTCCACTGAGGCTTTGGCATTGTTCCGGGAAGAGGGTTTCTTAATTCAGGTGTATACTTTTTTTTTTTTTTTTTACCTAGGGTATCCAAGGCTTTATGTCAGCAAGCTCTGATGCGGCTTCTTGGTATATTTACTTGAGACTGATTTTTGGTTTTTAATTATGTGAGGAGTCTAACACAATTCACGGTTATCTAAGGGTCACGGCGAAGACTTTTGGTATGCTGTCCTAATTCTCAAAAGGCAAAGCCTTGTTAATAGGTGTAGCACTTTCCTTCCCATTGCTTTTTAAAAATGCATGAGTCACGAGATTTTATCTATAATCTATGAGAGTTTTAAAGATGCCATGATTCGTTATTAGGTTACGGAAGCCTGCTTCCTCTGGGAACATCCTAAACCACAGAGAGCCCGGCCATCCTGGTTAGAGCAAGTACTGTTAAAGGGCTGGAGGGAAGGAGAACCCAACCAACAGATACACACAGATTGCTAAAAAGAAGTAGCTCCGTCATTCGTTGAAGATGATGTGGTTGTTTAAATTTTAAAAAAACCAAAGATAATCCACAGATAAATAAGCATAAAAGTAGGAGCATTTGAGCTGACTAGATATAAGATACATACATTAAAGGCAGCACCTTTCTATATATCAACCACAAAATGTAGAAAACTTTGTTTATTTTTACATGTTGGCATCAACAACTTGAAAGAGAAGAAAAACACCATTTTAACGGTATTAGACAAAATCAAGTTTCTGAGAATAAACAAGACAAAAGAACTGTAAAATAGCAACAAAGTCTAGAACGATATCAAGAGACAGTAAAAGAATAGTAATGCCATAATAAAAACCTCAAGTTTTCCCCAAGCTAATTGATTGCTCCAAACCAAGTTTTTCCAGAATGTAGTAAGATGTGTCTAAATTTTATGTAGAAGAGTAGAAGGCACAAGAATAGCTAGGGCACTGCTGAAAAGAAGACCTTGAAGGGAGGCCATATTTACTATATAACCAGTCCATGACCTGTGGCTTGGGGTTTGGGGACCCCTGATACAATAGACATTGATTAATTTATGTATTAATTTAGAGACGGAGTCTCACTCTGTCACCCAACCTAGAGTGCAGTGGCATGATCATGCCTCACCACAGCCTTGACTTCCTGGGCTCAAGTGATCTTTCTGCCTCAGCCTCCCTAGTAGCTGGAACTACAGGAACTCACCACCACACCCAGCTAATTTTTTTTAAAATTTTTTGTAGAGATGAGGTCTCGCTATGTTGTCCAGGCTGGTCTTGAACTCAGGCTCAGGAATCCTCCCAGCTTTACCTCCCAAAGTGTTGGGATTACAGGCATGAGCCACCACTCCCAGCCCCACATAATAGACATTATTAAGAGACTATTTTAATTTAGGCAGTGCAGCGTTGGTATGGAGATAAAAACTGATCAAAATAATAGAATAGAGACTCATGCATATATGACATGCTGTTGACCATGGGAGGTGTGTCAGCATAGTGAAAAACAGAAGAGCCTTTCAATAAATATAGCTGGGAAAAATGCTTATCCATTTGGACAAAAAGTGAGACTGAATCCCTACTTCACACAATACATAAGGCTCAATGAAGGTGACTTACAGACAAAAACAAAACATTAAAAAGTCTAAGTAAGACATACAGATGTATATTTTGTAGACACTGAGGTAGAGAGAGATATATTAAGACATAGAAAGGACTCTATAAAAGAAAGAGAAATAAATTTGACTATGTAAATTTGACTTTTATTAATCTGAGTATATGTTAAAAAGTAAAAGTACAAGTTACAAACTTGTTACACACAACAACCAAATGTTAGCAGAAAAATATATAAATAACCTCTCACACCAGTAAGAGGAGTCAAATGAAAAATGGTCAGAGACAAGCAACTCACAAAAGAGCAAACGAACATAAAATAAATGTAGACAATAAAACATAATAAAAATAGGGGTACAATCATCAGAACATCAGTATTAAATTAAGTTTAGCCTAAAGTTGCCTCCTTAGATATTTTAAGTTTTGCTTAATGGTTTCTCCATCAGAGCAAATTGTCACTGACTGTGTTTTCAGACTGTAACCTCCTCGTGTAACAAGCACCTGGGCCTCAGTCAATCACAGCAGCTGAGTTTCAGCTGTTGCAGGTGGCCTGTTCACACCGTATTCACATGAGGCAACCACGGAGAGGTAACACTCAGTTGCTTCTGTACCTCACCTCTGTGTTCTGTAAGCTATTTTTCTTTTTAAGTCTATAAATATTATACAACCATGTAGCAGCCTCAGAGTAGATCTGAGCCTGTTCTGGCTCTGTGGCTGCCTGGTTTGTGAATCATTCTTTGCTCAATTAAACAGTTAAATTTAATTTGTCTGAAGTTTTTCTTTCAACATCAGTGATCCAGAAATGCAAATCAAGACCTCAAAGAGACACTTTCTTATGTCCATTCAATAAATCAATTGCTAATTGATTGCTCCAAACCAAGTTTTTCCAGAATGTAGTAAGATGTTTCTAAATTTTATGTAGAAGAGTAGAAGGCACAAGAACAGCTAGGGCACTTCTGAAAAGAAGACCTTGAAGGGAGGTCATATTTACTATACAACCAGTCCATGACCTGTGGCTTGGGGGTTGGGGACCCCTGATACAATAGACATTGATTAATTAATATATTAACTTAGAGTCGGAGTTTCAGTCTGTCACCCAGCCTGGAGTGCAGTGGCATGATCATGCCTCACCACAGTCTTGACTTCCTGGGCTCAAGTGATCTTTCACTGGAGTTGGTGAAAAGTAGAGGACCCACAATACCAAGTCCTGCAGAAGACATGGGTCCATGGGGGTTTCTTGTGCATTGCTGGTGGGGTCCAACTACGTGCAACTTCTTTGGAACACAGTTTCACACACCTGCGACTATTGACTCCTCACCCAGTGACTCACTAACTCTGCTTCTAGATGCGAAACTGTTCCGTCCTGACCAAGAGTGTTCAGAGCTGGACCATTCGCAATAAGCAAATTCCTTTAAACAACCCACTGCCCATCAAAGGAGAGTAACAAATGAACTACAGAATCACGACAATAAGAATGAATTTTGACAACGCTATACTTCGAGAAAGAATAAAATACTGCGTATGGGATCCTTATAACATTCAAAACAATTGAGATGTCAAAAGTAACTCATTTAGGAACATGCATGGATACGACTCTGTTGAAAGCAAAGCAAGGGAATGATTAATTCAAGACGAGAATGCTGGGAACCATGAGTGGGTTGAGGGCTACTATGTCTTTAGACAGGAGTGGTTGTAGAGGTCCCACATTTTCTTTTGAGCAGTGGACTCCTGGGTGCTTATTTTATTTTTTAAAACGACTAGTTGAATAATTAATAAATTAACCAGATGGGAGTGTACCATGAACCAAGAACTATGATTAATGCAATTCTGTACAACTAGGGTCTAAAATGAAATAGAGATATTCAAGGAAATGACATATATTTGCCTAAATAAGTAATAAGTACTGTGATAAGCAATTCACTGTGTGACATTTACTGATTTTATCGCATAACTTTATTATTACCTAAGGGGTTTGTATTCACTTATAAGTCCCAAAGCCTCAGTACTCAGTCTGGCCGTCTTTCTAGACTGATTAATAAAATCATCACTTTAACAGAGTTATTTTGCGAAGGCATTGGAAATGTGAGTTTTTGCCCAACAAAGACATAATTTTTTAATGTCATTTCAATGATCTTGGTTACCTAGATTGAATAGATTTACTGTATCATTAGACGATGCTAAGTTTTCTTAGCTCTCTTGAACTAAAATCAGAAAATGCTGTTCAAATTATCAGTCATAGTTCAAGACATTACACTTTCTAAAGTTATTTCCAATAAACTGCTCCTCTGAGTTGATTGACATTTATATGTTTTTGTCTCGTTTTGTTTTTTTTTTAAAGTATTGAGTGAATGTCTGGATCCTGCCAGCAAAACACGCTACAGTGGTGTCACCCCACTCCCCTACCACCACCACAATCACCTCCACCAGAGAATGTGTTGGCTGAGAGTTTTAAAAATAAGTTTGTGTTTCTGTGAGCCAGCCAAGTTCAGCTGAAAAATATAAAATATTTAGATAACTTTTATGTTGATGAGCATTGCACAATAGTAGGTTTGCTCGTTTTTAAGTGCTCACTTTGACAATTTTCCTCATAACCTTCAAATTTTATGTAGCAGATATGAGCAAGATGTTGAAACCAAAGACAAGGGGTCAAACAGAAAGGTGAACAGGAGGAGAAATAATGTGTCCCCTGGAGGGCAGCCTTATGCAAATCGATCCCCAAAGTCTGAGGAAGCTGGGAGCCTGAAGAAAGAGGCTGACAAGTCCAGTTTCTCAGAAAGAAACATTTAATAGAGGCTTGCAAACAGAAGTCATGTCTATCTGGGGTGGCAGTAAACTGAGATAGTGGATCCCTGTATTGTTGCCCGCAGACTCAGGGCTCATACACTATAGGGAAGGAGTTCAAAGGTTTCAGAAGGGATGTGTAGGCAATTGAAGTAGATATGAGCAAGATGTTGAAACCAAAGGCTGTTTGATCCAAAGGAAGGATTAACAGTAAGTACCTGCTCTTACACAAGGAAAAATGGATGTGTAAATTGGAAATCTTAGAGGACTTCTCAGAACTGGATTTAATCAGAAGCCAACATGGAGGGTTAACATCCAAGATGGAGTTCTTCTGTCTTCCACATTGTGTTACAGGTCATTAATATTTTTTGTTGAAAGGTGATTTGCCATATACATATACAATAATATTAAAAGTGCATGCACAGCTAATTTAATATACCTGTCAGGTCAGTGTACCGATGCCATGGGAATGATGCAAAGAATTGGACAGAAATTAGATTAGGGAAGATAGTTTATTTAAAAAGTAGATTGAAAAGAGTGGATTCACTTCTCAAGGGAAAGAAGAGGTCAGATGCTTGAAGGAAATGTGGCAGTGAATGCTTGAGGTTGACAGCCTTTAAAGCTTCCTGGGGGGAGGGGGGAGGCAGGAGCCTGTCACCATGGTGATGGAGTGATGGTCTGTGTTACCTTGTCACAAAGGGGGTAGGTAAGCATAGGAACTGTCACTACGGTGATGGGGTGGTCTGTGTCATGTAGGTCATGAAGGGCTGCTCACAATAGATTAGATAACCTTGGCCCTTTATGGCAGAAAGACAAATACTTGGGGTAAAAGAGTAGTTAGTACAAAGCATGCTGGGGGGTGGCAAGACCATTATCAGTAACTACCTCCAGGAAACCTGTTTTGTTAATGATTAGATGGTGGGTTAAAATAAGCTGGTGAAAATGCATGACAAAACCAAGCAATGTCAAAATGGCTGACACTTTGACTAACGTTACTCCATTTTGGCTTTTCACCCTTTCACCTGTAATATTATAATTACCAGTACAATCTGCTAACTATAGCATTCACATAATAGCCTTTTTTCTACGGTGGTAGAAAGAGTTATCATAATAGAAACAATTGCATTATTAAATCAAGAACATTTGTCAAATATCTTGAAACTCTCTAGATTTAAAATGTTAAATTTAAAAACTTTAAAAATATTTACTATGGGCAACATAAAGTAGAAGAAGGTATAATTAATCTGCATGTATGCATCATCCAGCTTCAAAATGATCAATTTATGTTCAATTCTGTTTGATGTATGTCTACCACTAGAATTTGGGCTGGGCCACCATCATGTTTCTGTGTGTATTGGCAGGTAAAGAGAAACAATTATAACAATTCTACTCATAGCAGCTGGCAAGTCACACATATTAACACAAACTAGTTAGACACTGTGTCTAAAATACCACATAACCAGAATGAATGATATTTTTTGTGGAAACTAATATTTTGGCTTAATTGACCAAAGAAACAAAATGCTTTTATATGTATGTATATAGTCTAAGATGCAGAACCACCAACAGGTACAGGTTTGCTAGTAGTAGATACAGCTTCAGTTAAAATGGATTTTTCTGGTCAGGTACAGTGGGTCATGCCTATAATTTCAGCACTTTGGAGGCCGAGGCCAGAGAATCACTTGAAGCCGGGAGTTTGAGACCGGCCTCAGCAACAAAGCAAAATGCTGTCCCTACAAAAATAAAAAATGAAATAAAATAATTAGCTGAGTGTGATGGCATGTGCCTGTTGTCCCAGCCACTCGAGCGGTTAAGGCTGGAGGGTGGTGTGAGCCCGAGAAGTTGAGGCTACAGTGAGCTATGATTGTGCCACTGTACTCCAGCCTGGGCAACAGAGCGAGACCTTGTCTCAAATAAATAAATAAACAAAATTGAGCTCTCTTTGCACCAAGGTATAGAGAATAGGATGAATAACTTGGAGGCTTTTTTTTTTCTTTCTGTTCAAACCATGTGGATGCAGGAGGCTTACTCTGCCAGTACCCTCCTGTGTTTCAAAAGAAAGCAAGGTAAACATTTTAACTTGGCCTGGAAACCATCACTCCTTGATCTGCTCGTGACTGCGGTAATTTTGTTAGGTTTTGGAGTCAGATAGACTTAGTTTGAATCCTGGTGCTGCCATTTAATAGCTGAACGTTCTTGGGCAGGTTTATTTTTATTTTTTATTTTTTATTTTAAAGGCATGGAGTACAATTCAGGGTTAGGTATACAAATGATCATTGAGAGCAGGTTATCTAATGATTCCATGCATCGGTCTCCTCATCTGCAAAATGGGCAGATATTTACCCATAGGAAGGTAGTGATGATTAAATATGTTGCTAGATGTGAAGCTCTTTGGCATAGTGCTTGGCCCATAGTACATCCAGAAATAATCTTGTTCTTGCTCAGGTTTTATTGGTCACTATGCTTAACCTTATATTTATCATATAGTGAGAGGTTGCAAAACTGCTAGTCTTTCTTGTGGAAGATGTTCACACCAAGTGTGGACCCAGATCCAAGAAATCTCAACTTACTGCTGTGTAGACCTCAAAGTCAACTGACACCACATAATTTCCTTTATTAAAGACAATAGAACATTATAGTATATTATTTACTTGTTAACATGCCTATTGCATCTTATGATTTTCTGCTTTAGAAAATGTGCCTAAATTGTAACTCCTTAAAGGTAGGGATTATAATCCTTATTTCATTTTAATTCCTCTTTAGATTATTTTTTAAATGGTCTGTGTTCCTAAAAAGGTCATTAATAAAATTGGATATGAAGCTAAAAAACTAGAAATGCACTGCACTCCAGCCTGGGCAACAGAGTGAGACCCTAAGAAAAAAAACAAAAACTAGAAATGAATTTATTTTCCATGTCTAATATTAGTTATCACTCAAGGTCTGCATAAAATTCAAATATTATAGGAATCTTTGGGAGATTAAATTCTACTAGGAAAATGAGGCAATACAAAAAGTATTTGAGAGCAATTAAAAAATTTCAACAAGATTAAGATTTGCTTTACTTGGAAGAAATGGATACACCATTTTTCAGCACAAATAATCACTAGTAAATGGAAGTGTGTCCATTGATTGCAAAGTAATTCACAAAAGACACCCAGTAGGCGAAACTCTAGCCTCATGGAAAATGGAGTAATCTGGGAGAATCCTTAAGTCAAAGAATGCTACCTAGATGGGAGACATTTTCACTAGCAGGGTTTGAACAAAGTATTCAAATGAGCAGGTGTAGGCTCACTGACTTGCAGGAAGTACTGTATATTTTCACTTATTCCTTAATTATCTGAATACAAGCAGTTGAGACATGAAAAATGCTCTCTTCTTTATCATTGCATTTTTAAAGGAACTAGGGCCTAGGGCTTGCTGCTACAATTTAAAGTTTGAGAATCACTGGTGAAGAAATGCCTTTGACTAGCTTTGGTTTGGAGAGAAGTGGCTTTCAAACTGTAGTGTAGATGAGAAGCGGCTGAGAAGCAGACAAAATGCAGATTCCCAGATCCCATCAATAATTTTGATCTCACAGGGACGAGATAGAATCCAGTCCATCTGAGACACACTGATGTGAGCCTACAGAGAAAGTCCCAAGAGAAGGGCCTCCCTTTCACTGATGTCCTCTACATCTGAGATATGGGTAACATAGACTTTCTTCCAGAACATTCTTGGCTGTGCCGATTGTCCTCTGGACCATCTCAGGGCTTCTCCTCTTACTTAAAAGTAATTTTAGCCCTTATCAAATTGTGATAAATAGAACGGAACAGTTAACTTCAGATTTATCTTATGGAGACGGGAACTAATGATTTAAGAAATTTCCGAGGGTAGCATAAAACCTAGAAATCTCTCAGGAACTATCAAAATGGTTCAGAATACTTTTTCTTCCCTCAGGAGCTATCTAGAATTGTTCAGAATACTTTTTCTGTCCTAACAAGTTTCGACATCAAGTTGTTTCAATCTATCCAAATGTACTCTCCTAGTTTAATAGATTAGTAAAAGGAGCTATAAATGATGGAAAATTGTCTTACTTTATGGACTTTTATTGTGATACTTGTTTAAAAAATTATAGAGAAGTATTGTTTTAGACTGAGCTCATGATAAATGCCACATAATTCAACTGAAACTTTAAGAAAGTGGATAATCCCAAAACAGACCAGTTTTTTCCTAAAAACCAGAAATTCCAGTTTACTGAGTCAGCTAATAAGGAAGTCGCCCCTGCTTAACCCTTGCAATAAAAGTAACCTGCATTAACCTGGTGTTAACCAACCATTTTTTAATACATATTTTTTATTTTAAAATTGTGGGGTACAGTTAAGGATTAGGTATACAAATATGCATCGTTCAGGCACCCTTGTTGATAAGGGGTGTTTCCCTGCCCCCAGACAGATATTGACCATCGTTAATTCCACCTCCCTTCCCCTCCCTGCCCCGCCATAGTTTCCCACCACTGTCAGTCCTTTTCTTATAGTATTACGATGGATGTTCAAGGTCCACTATATGAGTGAGAACATGTGATACTCAGATCGTTGTTTCTGTGAGAGGTCACTCAGTATTATAGACTCTAGTTCCATCCAG
>CAUYQG010147624.1:0-66004 GCA_963574415.1 Tarsius wallacei | reverse complement strand
TCATAGAAAAAATATTAGCAAAATAGGAACACTACTCTTTTTATCATAAAGGTATATACATTATAAGAAGATTCAGTCATGCTAGTTAACATATTACCACCTTACCAATTTATCATTTTTGATAGTGAGAACATTAAAAACATATCTTAGCCGGGCTCGGTGGCTCAGCCTGTAATCCCGCGCCTTGGGAGGCTGAGGTGAGTGGATTGCCTGAGCCCGTGGGTTCGAGACCCACCTGGGCAACTTGGCAAGACCTCATCTCTACAAGAAATAAATAAATAAATTAGCCAGGCGTGGTAGCGCGTGCCTGTGGTTCCAGCTACTTGGAAGGCTGAGGCGGAAGGATCGCCGGAGCCCAGCAGGTCGAGGCTGCGGTGGCCGGGAGCAGCCACTGCACTCCAGTCTGGGCGACGGAGTGAGACTCCAACTAAAAAAAAAACAAAAAAGATTGCGGTCAAGATGGCGGCAACACAGGCGGAACTGTGAGATTCTCCGAATGTGAGTTCCCCAAAAAGTCTCTTGCCCTCCTTCCCCTACCCCACTGCCCAGAGCCTCCTAGGGTGCCCGGAGGCTCAGTCTGGGATCAATGCAGCCAGGGATGGAGCTGAGACCCGGACCTTCCCACCCACGATGGAGCAGCCCGGGACGCAATAGCCGGCCCTGCGTCGGACCGGGGGTCCCTGAGCCTCGGACCAATGCGTCTAGTTGTGGGCAGTGGGGTAGGGGAAGGAGGGCAAGAGACTTTTTGGGGAACTCACATTCGGAGAATCTCACAGTTCCGCCTGTGTTGCCGCCATCTTGACCGCCCCTCTGTGTCCATTTTCAAAGATAAGTTCTGGATCCAGATAAGCTCTGACTAAGCCCAGAGCTTATCCAATGAAGGTAGGCCAGGTCCTCTGCAGCAAAAGTTCCACAATAACCCAGTAAGTACACGTGTTTGTTCTACAGCAATCCTTCTCCAGAGGGTCCTGTAGCCACATACAAGCAAAGGTACAATGGAGAAAGCAAACTCCATAGATATTTTTTTTCTTTTTTTTTGAATAGGGGTCTCACTTTGTTGCCCATGCTGGAATGCAGTGGTGCCATCGTGGCTCACTGCAGCCTCAACTTCCTGGGTTCAGGCAGTCCTTCTGCCTCAGCCTCCAGAATAGCTGGCACTATATGCATGCACCACTACACCTGGCTATTTTTTTAAAAATTTTTCTGTAGAAACGAGGTCTCACTATGTTGCACAGGCTGGCTTCAAACTCCTCAGTTCAAGCAATCCTCCAGGTATAAGACACCATGCCTAGCCTTCACAGATCTTTGGAGAAGTGTTGATTACAAAGTCTGAGCTCACATTAGTGGGCTTGTCCTTCTTATCACTCCTCCCACTGACTGAACTGGAAAATCTGTACTATCAACATGACTTTGAACTATTTTAGATACAAAAGCTAGGGCTGTCACTGGTCATTTGAGATTCTCATGCCAGTATGCCCCAAGTTGGGAAACTCTGCATCAACTTGTACCTTTCTTCTGGAACTAGAACTTCCAAGAAACAATATGTTTAGTGCCCAGATCATTGCTGCTAGACGTCTTCTGCACCCCCCCCCCACCTGCCATGTAATTCACCTGCTCCATGCTGTATGGTTAGTATCAGAGGTCCCCCTTCACACTGACTTCAGATTGAATTTTGCTCATGCTGTGTGGCATACATTGTTCTGTTCTCCCTATATTCCCCTTCTCACTCCAGGACTGAAATCCAGGCTTCCCAGCATCTATTTGATGGCTCTCAGCTAAATCCTTCTCAAGGCACTGCTCTTGGTTGAGGAAGACTGCTCAAAGGCGGGCTTTCCTTCTATGGGCAAGCTACATCTAATCAGTGTCCCTGTGAAGTTCCCAACCCTGAGCCACTTCCTTGGACCACATAACCTACAACAGGGTGCCTTGAAGGACAATCTCAGAGTTTCTCCCAAGAGTGGCTGAGACCTTGGTGATGACTGCATCACAGTTCAGTTTCTCTTTATTCCCAATCTATGCCATCCACTCCACAGGGGTTGCTCCCAGGAACACTCTCCAGGAAACTTCCTGAATGTCTGTCTCTGTCTCAGTCTGTTTCCCAGGAATCGCCAAGTGGTATTTATTTTTCTAGCTCAGGCTTGCTGGTCCGTGGATTCTTGACTCTGTCCTCTGTCAAGGTCACCCTTTAGGTGGTAGTATCCATAAAGTCCATTGGTGTGACATCTGAAAGCTACTCCATCCCCACATGTCATCACAGTAGAGTGGGCAGAACATCAAGCTCTTGCAAGTATAAGAATTTAGCACAAACTCTCCTTGGTTTCTCTAAATTATGCCCACTTACTTATACATAGTCCTTAGATAATCTCAACTCAGCCATCCGGCACCACTGTCCTTTCTGTTTCCACATGGAATTCTGAGATGTACAACCTTTTTCTCACCTGACTCAGAGCTTGTCTGGCCTTAATTTATACACAACCTAGATTTCCTCAGAGGGATAGATCTACTTAAGGCACAATGTTATTTCCCCCTATCAGTCAATGGCAATGCTGTGTTGCTAACACATCATTTTTGATCCACCTATGACCCCAGAGACATCAATATTCAGCGCATGAAAGGATGAAACTTTTATTATAAGTAATTGTTATACTCTCATTGAAAACTTCTTTTGAAATTTGATATACTAAATATTCATGAGCTATGACTTGTACTTGGCTTGATGTTTTTCACAGGAAATAAGATAACTTGACTTTAAATGGAGACTGCACACATCATCAATAATGTTCTCAGAGTAGGATTCACCAATTCAGTAAAGCTTAATATCCAAAGGCAAAAGTGTAACTTAAATCTGTGATGGGCATACCTTCTAAATACACAAAGCGGCAATGTAAAATCACCTGAGTTAAGCAATGTCAATATCTCATGTTTTGTACAGATCAGGTTTTGCTCATCATTTATTACAAAAAATATTTAATAAAAATTTACATTTTTCAGTTGGGGAATCAGATTTATATATACCAGTAGACAAGTCCCAGGTTATAGAATGTATAAAAGATGAAACCAGGATTCAAAGGTGCTAGACATTGACAAATAATTAGACCAAATATTAAGAAAATCATGTAACTCAGACCCAAATAAAAACAAATCTGCTGTTAATGTTGTTCCTATTATCCTTGATTTTATTGTAAATATAAAAACAAACCCATAAAATATAAAAATAAAATATAAGGCAACCTCTTCAGGTCCTCTCCAACTATGGGAGCTTTTCTGTCTTCTCAAGAAATCCTGCATTCTCATTTTAAATAAATAAATAAATAATAAATAAATAAATAAATAAATAAATAAATAAGATAAATTACATTACACAGATGCAAAACTGTTGATACTCATAATACAGCAGTAATTTTGTCAAATTTAGCTATTTACCAATTCAGTAAGGCTTAGCACCCAAAGTCAAAAGTGTAACAAATCTGTGATGGGCATACCTTCTAAATACACAAAGTGGCAATGTCAAATCATCTGGGTTAAGCAATGTCAATATCTCATGTTTTGTACAGGTCAGGTTTTGCTCATCATCTATTCCAAGAAATATTTATTAAAAGTTTGCATTTTACAGTTAGGGAATCAGATTTATATATACCAGTAGACAAGTCCTAGAAAAAAACAAACTCTTTTAAACTGGCCTATTAAACTATAGACAAGTAATTCTTGGACTACATTACTTCATTTCTCAATGTATTCTTAAACATCTCTTTAAAAACATGTATTTAAATTCTTCTTTTACTCCTAAATTATTCTCTGTTTATTTAAAAATCACAGCTTTTTTCAAGTATGTATGAATATATTGAAATTCTGGGAGTCTAAAAAATATTCCTGAAAATTAAACATCTTTGGCATCCAAAGTGGCAAACTTATGTAGCTCTGGCCTATTTATAAGAAAATATATTCAGACAAAGAAGGCAACTGGCCACACCCCTAAGTAGTAAACCCTAGACATTGATATAAGTGAAGCCAACACAGCCAGCCTGGAAGTTGTTTTCTCCACACAAAGAGGGGAACCGAGATGATGCTGATTAGAGAGGATATAAATCCTGCCTTCTTGGGGGTCATCAGGTCATCATTTTTACCTTCTGTAAGTAGATTATGGTAATCACTTAATATTTTATAATTTGCTTTTGAAGTTTGAATTCCAAAAAATCCACAATTATACCACTCTTTGTTGTTTTACAAGCAAAATTATCTCTATTATCCATTCTACAATCTGAAGAACTAAAACAAGCAGCTGACACAGTCATCAGGTTAACCTCCTGTATTAACCTGTCAATTCTGTCAAGAAATGATTTGGCTGTTATTAATTTATTTTTGATAGAACCAATTGTTTGACCATTTTAATATCCTGAATAAGAGATTTACAGTTTTAATTTTAAGCTTTGGCAACAGGGATCAGAAAACTACAAAATGAAATATTATAGGCATTGTTCTAAATGTTCTATAATTATTCAGCAAGCTATTGATGAGAGAAAAGGATATATATGTGCCTTCTATCAACATTGCAAAAGAGATCATTGCAGTTTAAAGCTGTCATGATTTTATCACCATTCTAAATAAGAGACTATGCAAAACAAAAAAACATATAATTCAAAATTCTGTAGCTTTCTGAAACCATAGTAAAGAAAGAAAAATTCAATTTTCAGAATGATAAACATTCTTACTCCTAGTGATCAATTTTGAATTTTTAGGTTTCCTTTTAATGACATTGCAGATATTCTATTTGCAGGATTATTTAGTTCTTTGTTTTTAATTTGACAAAACTTGGTATCCATGGTCAAGTTTTTAGGAATTATTTCAGATAATCCTTTTCTGTAGGTTTACAAAACTTTTAATTGGTGGCAAGTTATCAGTTTTATAATGTGAAATATGGATAGTACTTTTAAACAAGTAAATGATTTAATATTATCACATCTTAAAGAAATAGAATCACCTACTATAAATCTTATAATCTTTCCATTAAATAGTCTGAATACTATAACATGATGACTAGACAACTTGAGCTATGAAAACTGATCAATTGTATACACTTATTTTACCTAAAACTAAGAATAAGAATATCAACTATCTCCACTGAAAAGTTGAAAGCTAATAATATCAAATTTCAAAAACTATTTAACCACAGTAGAAATTTAATAATAAGAAAGTGTATTTCCTGACCTTAAAAGTCATACAAATTATTGAAATTATTCTCTAAATACATATAAATCTGTCTTGCATAACTTAAGCATTTGACTAGTTGAAATTGTTATGTTTTTATGCCAAATATGTTTACCTTATCAAAATAAAAAACCTAACATCTGCTATCAAACATCCCATTAAATTGATACTTAAATATACAGGTGAAGTAAGTGGGAGCAACACAAATGTTCATAACTGGATAAATGAGCAAATGTGAAGTACACATACAATGAAATATTCACCCTTATGAAGGAAATTCTGACACATAATATTTCACTGATGAACCTTGAGGACAATATGATAAGTGAAGTAAACCAGCCACACTCACACACACTACTGCATGATTCCATTTATATGAGGTTCCCAGAGTGGTCAGATTTAAAGAGACAGAAAATAGAAATGTGGTTGCTAGGACCTGGGCAGAGGGAGAATAGGAAGTTATTGCTCAATGAGTACACAGTTTCCGTTTGGAGAGATGTAAAGAGATTCATAGATAGATATTGTTGATGGCTGCACCACAACATGAATGTACTTAATGCCACTGTACTGGCTGTACAATTAAAAATAGTTAATATGGTAAAAAAAATTTAACTTGACCAACACACTATAGTTACTAAACTACTGATAACTTTTTTTTAATATTTAAATTTTGGTCAATCTTCAGCAATAGAAGGTTGAAAAAAATAGAAAAACAGAATTTCTTAAGTCAAAGAAATGAGTTAGGTGGATCTTGAGGTTCTTCAGAAAAGTGATGCTGAGGAACTTAATTAGGGATTCCATGTAGTTACCATGTGTAGAAAGTGAAAAGCTGTGTATATGGCAAAGCTTTGGCAAATGCAGAATATATTTGGCAAGAAGGAAGCATGTATAATTTCATGATGTCTAACATTTAAACAACCAAATAAAATTCTCAAGTATTGTGCTACTGAGTACAATTGTGATGCTCAAGTAATGCAGGTAGGGGTTGAGTGAGCCAGTTGCTCTGCCTTTCCTAGTCAAGATTGGCGTTTGAGTTTTGGATGGATATGTAAAGTGGGGGCAGAGGAAGTGCACATGGAAGAGATGGACTCCTGCCATGACACATTATTGCGTTTGACCATATTTCTGAGATTGATTTAGTATCCATATTTCTTCAATTATGGCCGTGTTTATTCAATAAGGTAGAATAGTTAGAGGTAGAAGAGTTCCGGCAGATATGGGATGAAAATTCCCATAAAGATTTTGTTTCTTTGGGGCTAAAGAAGAAATTAATCTAGCTTTAGGGTTGGGCAAAGGACTTTCTTTTACTCAGTAAGAATTGTGTTTGTATTTGTGAACTCGTATGAAACAGTCTTATTACAACAAAATACCTTTGTGAAGTTAGTAAAAGTGTATATTTAGCATTTATACCCTCACATTGCAAGAACAAATCCAAGAACGCCATTACTGTTTTCCATATATAAACGTCAACTCAGACTAAATGCACTAACCATTCCACATTCAGTTACACTTCCATCTGCCAACTCAGTCATTCCAGTTTCTAGGTTTTCCAGTTAGGAAAACCTACCTGATTTGGATAGGTCAATAAATTTTGATTTTACAAACCTTTAACCCTCATTTTCAAATATATAGCTGTCATGCTATTAAATATATTTATGAAATTCAGCATCTAAGAATACTGACAGGCAACACCCTCAAAGAATATTGACTACATATGATATAAGGTAAGCACAAATGAAATGACAAATTATGTGAACCATTTCTTTCTCAATCACTTTTGTTGGTCTCAAAGCAAAATCACATCACACCATGTTACTTGTTATTTAACAAGAACTTGGATTCACATGCAAATTAATTCATACTCAGCCTGAGAAGTATTTATCATGAAAGCTTTGCAAGTGAGAAAAACTTGAGTAATTTTATGCCTACATTAAAACAATTTGCAAGTGGCAGATGAGGGATTTGAAGCAGGTTGTACCATTTTCACACAAGTACTTTTCAGGAAATAAGAACCTCAAATGGAGCCCTAAGAATGATTAAAACTGTCTCATCTTTTTCTCTATTGGCAGTGTTGCTCCTGTTTGAAAATATGGAAAATGGGAATACCACATCGTTTTTTATTCTCTTAGGACTTTTTAACCACACAAAAGCCCACCAATTTCTCTTCATAATGGTTCTGACAATTGTTTTTGCCTCTCTGTTGGGCAATGCCCTCATGCTTCTCCTGATTCACCAGGACCACCGGCTCCACACACCCATGTACTTCCTACTGAGCCAGCTCTCCCTCATGGACATGCTGCTGATTTCTACCACTGTGCCAAAAATGGCCACTGACTACTTAACTACAAGTAGGTCCATTTCTTTCACTGGTTGTGGGTTACAGATATTCTTCTTCCTCACTCTAGGTGGGGGAGAGTGCTTCCTCTTAGCAGCCATGTCCTATGACCGCTACGTGGCCGTATGCCATCCACTGCGATACTCCGTCCTTATGAACTGGCAGGTGTGCCTGAGAATGACCTTGTCATCTTGGTTCCTGGGTGCAGCTGATGGGCTCATGCAGGCAGTTGCTACCCTGAGCTTCCCATATTGCAGTGCACATGAGATTGATCATTTCTTCTGCGAGGCCCCCACACTTGTGCGTTTGGCTTGTGCTGACACGTCTGTCTTCGAGTACACCATGTACATTTGCTGTGTGTTGATGCTCCTCATCCCCCTTTCCCTAATCCTGGCCTCCTACAGTCTCATCCTCGTTGCTGTTTTCCACATGCATTCTGTAGAAGTCCGCAGGAAGGCCTTTGGCACCTGCTCTTCACATTTGGCCGTGGTGGGACTCTTTTATGGAGCTGCCATTTTCACCTACATGAGACCCAAGTCCTACAGGTCAACTAGCCATGACAAGGCCGTGTCAGCCTTCTACACTATCTTCACCCCTGGACTAAACCCCCTCATCTACAGTCTGAGGAACAGTGAGGTCAAGGGAGCCCTGAGAAGGTGGCTGAGTCAGTGTGAGACCTTAAATCATGAGTAATAGTATATATACTTGCCCTAATATTCAAGGCAATACAATGCGATTATGGGGGCTTTCTAGAGAGATAGTATATACAGTTTTCTATCTGCATGTATTGTGTGTGTGTTCCATACTTTGGGTTAATTAATTGAACTGTCACTACCAAATCTAATTGTGGATTGTTACAAATCTGTCGATCACTAATCCTTCATAATGTGTTTCTATGCTATTCCCCACAATACATTTTTGTTCAAAGAATGAATGAACTATTCAAGCAATTTTGAGGATTAATTGTTGCCATTTTTTTTTCAAATTGAAGTCTAGTTTACATAGAGTAGAATGCTCCCATACGATATTACTTTCACCGGGCTCGGTGGCTCAGCCTGTAATCCCGCACTTTGGGAGGCTGAGGTGAGTGAATTGCCTGAGCCTGCAGGTTCGAGACCCGCCTGGGCAACTTGGCGAGACCTCATCTCTACAATAAATCAAAAAAATTAGCCGGGAGTGGTAGCGCGTGCCTGTAGTTCCAGCTACTTGGAAGGTTGAGGCGGAAGGATTGCTGGAGCCCAGCAGGTCGAGGCTGCGGTGGCTGGGAGTGGCCACTGCACTCCAGTCTGGGCAACTGAGTGAGACTCCAACTCAAAAAAACAAAAAGATATTCCTTTCAACTCGTTTCAACATGTACTTGTGCTGGTCATTCATTCATCAAGAGACGCAACTTCCATCACCTCAGCAAGGTTCCACATGCCTTCTTCCAGTGATACCCTACGGCACTTACCACTCTGATTTTTGTCACCATTCTTTAGTTTGGGATAAGGTAGAATTTCACATAAGTGGAAACCAACAGTAAGGTTTTTGGTGTTTTACTTTGTTCTTACAGGTTAATATTTTTTTAAAGATCCTTCCATATTTTCATCCATCAATTGTTTGCTCTTTTTTACTGCTAAGTAGTATTGAATTTTCTGAATATATTGGTTCTTTTATCCATTTTTTTATGCATATCTGGGTTATTTTCAGTTTGAAGTTGTTATGACTAAAACTGTTAATAAACTTTTTTGTGATCATATGTTTCTATTTTTTCTAGTTAGATGTCTGGTGAACTTTTTGGTAAACTGCTTTCAAAATGGTTGTTCAATTTTACACTCCCACCAGCAACCCATATGGGTTCTGGTTACTCTAAATATTATCAGCCTTTTTTCATTTGAGTTATTCTTGTGAGTGTAATAATAACTCATTCTGCTTTTAATTTTAATTTTCATGATGATTAATGAGGTTGAGTACTTTAGCATTAGCTTATTGCCTGTTGCCTATTCATGTGTCCTTTTGTGAACTATCTATTTCAGTTTTTGATTTAGAAAAATATATATCTGTAGATGCTTCCAAAGTGAACACAACTTAGTGGTTAACTAATAGACAATACATGATATTCTTAGGGCTATCTGTAATTTTGTAAATAAAATTATATTCTGGGCTGTTTGTTACAGTTACATATTTCCTAACATATCCATTGTCAGTCAGTGCCTGACACTTAGCTATTTTATTTAAATTCGATATTTGTGCAATGCATATATTCGATTTCCTCCATTTTGTAAAGATATAAACCTGTTTGTTTGTTTTAATTATGCATTATAACAAAATATTCCATTCCATTGGCTAAACTGTGCCACTAAAAATCTGAAACTTTTTTCCTAGGAGGTACTTTTTGCTGAGATATATGATGCCAGATAAAGCAGGATAAAAATAGGGTTTCTTCCAATCATGGTTCAAGTAATATTTTTATTTTGGTGATGTAGGAAAGTTAAAGATCACCTTCAAGCCCCCTTTAGCTCTTGGTTGAATCTAGAAATCAAATTGACATCACAAAGATTAGTTTTAGAAAAGTATGCAAATTTATAAGTTTTACATGTACACGACAACCTTCACAAGAGAGTGAAGTCCAAAAAAGTGGCCAAAACTTTTAGACTAAGTACAGTATGTTTGAGAAGAAATGACAAGATAAAGAGAATCTAAGAGCAGTAAGTTTCTAGACAAGTCACTAGGAGACATATGAGGGGCATAAACCCAGTGAAAGATGAGGGTTACTTTGGGAAGTATGTTTATTCAAGTCCACTGCAGTCCCCAATTTTCAGGCTCTGGTGTAAGGGCTATTTTCTCACCGTGGTATGGAGAGGATATCCCTCTCAGATGAACCTATATGCATGAAGGAACAGTCAGCTAGCCCTTTCTAAAACTACAATTTCCCCAAGGTTTCCAACTTAAAATAATCAATATTCCAGTTTGGAATATTTTGGCATGGTATGTCCTTTTCTCATTTAATGGCAAATGATTATATATGTGCACAAGTTACCCTTGACATAAGTGACTTCATCTTAGGAAAATACTCCATTTTGCATTTTTAAAAGATATTAAGATAACAAAGACAAGATGTTTCCCTAATCAATAGAGACAACACACAACCATATGAGGGCATAACCTTTCAATATCAGTCCTCACCAGATGACTCTTGAGTCATAAAATGATTAGGACTTTACCAGCTCAAGATTCCTGCCTTAATAGACCCTGTCTTGCCATCACTCATGGTTAGCACCCAGCATCTGTCCCCAAAGACTCTATTCAAATCAGGGACTCTTCCTTAAAAGTTGTTCCTGTCCACATCAACCAAGGACACTTTCCCTCTCCTTGTCCACGTCACTCTTCTGGTACTGGTTCGCTAGCCCCTTTTCCTATCCCCTTTACTCTCGACGTTAAATGTGACTCTGTTTGATATGGAAATTTTAATCAACAACATTTGTATATTGATTAAGTATCCTACTATAGATGGTTTGGAATGTGGACTGACTTGTGGAGAGGCTTGAGCCTGTGTGCCACTACTCTGACTACCGAATGAATAGGTATGAAGTGCTAAGGAGAATCTCCTCCTTGGGGGCTCCCTGTAGCTCATGGCTTTTATTATTGAAATAACATCAATAAAAGTCTGGCCTGTGGAAAGACCCAAATGTGCATGGACCTGATTATGTCTGACCTTGCACCACTCACAAGGATACATATAATAATTTGGGGGCAAGAAATTTGGTACTTTGAATGAGACTGTTGATTTTTCAAAGTAAATAAATATTTATTACCATATCTATAAATTTACTAAATATGTGCTTATATGATCTTCTAAAACAAAGCAATTTAAGACAAAAATCAACTGTAGGACAATGGTTGAAAATTACATATTTAGAGATTTCCCTTCTCCCCTTTTTTTGCTTTAATCTGAATCCCTAATTTCACAACTTTTTTTCTGGAGTAGCATTCTAGTCAGGAATGTTTTCTTATCTCACACAAAATAAGGAGCAGAAGAGTCTAGAGCAGACACTACCAGGGAACATGAGCCAGATCCAGGTTTGCAGGTCCCTGGGGTGTTATGGAAGTGGCACCTAACACTTATAGAAGAAGGGCTGGTGGAAGAATTTGTCCCAAATCTGAGTGTTGTGCTTCAGAATATATAATAGAACCCAGTAAATTTATTACATTTCAAACTTGGCCTATCCCCATAAATGCAAGCATAATTTGATCATAGGGTGATTTCATTAAACATCCTGTTTCCATATTATTTCTAAGTCACATGAAGTGAATTGGTTTAATCCTCATCCTAATTTTTCATAAAATAACTATTAATAACAATAACAAATATAAAATATCTCTCATTCACTCAATGCTTACCTTGCAATTGCATTATGCTTAATTTTTCACCCTCAGTTTATCCTTTTAATTATTATCATAACATTAAGATAAGTGTTAATTCTCACTAAAAAAAAATATGCAACTCAGTTTTCTTACTTTTTAAAACTTTCACTTAAGAAAAGGCTAAGACTGGGCTCGGTGGCTGAGTCATTAATCCCAGCACTTCGGGAGGCTGAAGCTAGGGGAATGCCTGAGCCTGTGGGTTCAAGACCAGCCTGGACAACTTGGCGAGACCTCGTCTCTGCAATAAATAAAAAATTAGTTGGGCGTGGTAGCGCATGCCTGTAGCTCCAGGTCCTTGAAAGACTGAGGCAGAAGGAGAGCAGGAGCCCAGGAGCCCAGCAGGTCAACGCTGGAGTGACCATGAGTGTGTCACTGCACTCCAGCCTGGGCGACACAGTGAGACTCCAACTCAAAAAAAAGAATAGGCTAGTAGTAATAGGATTTAAGAGAACATAACTCCTGTGCAAATATGCATGCACACGCATACACACACACACACACACACACACACACACACACACACAACTTGTGAAACAGCCATCCTTTCTTTACTAAAGTTGAAAATGTTGTCAAATGGCTTCCCTATGTTGAGTAAAATAAACAGAAGATGTAGGAAAAATGGTGTATTACTTAATGTGTCTTGATACCAAGATTTCTGAACTTGAAATCTTGGTTAAACTGTATAACCTGAGAATGTTGCCTAATCTATCAGTCTCAAGTGGTTGGTTGATGATTAAATAAAATAACAAATGAGAGATCCTTAAAAACTTGCCTGACATTTAAACATATTCAGTAGGGTTTAGCTGTTATAATAATTATGAATAATACAATTACATTAACTTAATGCCTTTTGCTATATTAACTTCCATATTCAGTTTCTTTTGTGACCACTTACTTGACCTATGAATCTATCAAAAATAGATGTAAGCAGAGTCACTTAAATAAAGCAAGTCCTTCTTTTGAATCTTCCTTGCTGTAATAGCTAATCCATGAAGTACTTTGATTCATTGCCTCCACAAACATTTTGGGTTTTCTCAAAGCTGGCAGCAAATGCAATTCACCTATGGGTCTGCCCTAGTGTAGGGAGCTGTCTATAAACAAATCACCCAACAGACAATGAACTCTCAGGACCTGAAGCGCGAGAATAAAATATGCTAAGAAAAAAGGAAATGTTGGGGAAAGGGTCAGGGAGGCAGCTTTTCTTTTTTTTTCAACAAATTCTTTTGCTTTTTCTTAATCATACTTTATTTCACCATTACTGACACAGACTCCATCTCCAATCTCCCCTGTGAAACCCATAGTCTTTTTTACATATATTTTTAATTTTTATGGATAATAGTTATACATATTTATAGGGTACATGTGATATTTTGCTACAACCATGCAATATGTAATGATAAAAATCGGGGTAATCACCTCAAACATGTATTATTTCTCTGTGTTAGAAACTTTCCAATTCCCCCTTTTCTAGTTATTTAAAAATATGCAATAAATTATTGTTAACAATAGTCATTTTTGTGCTACTGAATCCAAAATCTCATATCTTCTATCTAGCTGTATTTCTACACTCATTAACCAACCCCTCTGTGCTCTCTCCCCGCCTCTCTTTCCAGCCTGTAGCAAGCATCATTCCACTCTCTGTCTCTACAAGGTCCTATTTTTCTGTTGCACCGTAGGGAATGACTGGTCCATCACTAATGATTCCTGCCTCCTTTCATGCAAGTTGTTTCTGCACATGTTGTAATCCCTTTTTTCTCAGGCCATCCCCTAAGGACATGACTCCTCATGTGGCCCTATCAAAGGGTGGCTGTTTTCTCTCATGGAAACCACACACCCAGGACAAATTGGGTAGGAGTCTTCCATGCTTTCCCTTGCTGCTTCCAAACCATTAATTCCCCGTTTTCTTGAAAACTCCTAGGTAATCAGAAAAAAAATGACTGAATTGAGCATGATCCAATCAATGCCTTGGGATGTGACATCGAAGCACACATCATGATAACATGAGTAACAGCCAAACACCATGAGGAGCAAGGTGAGTGTTTGATTCTAGTATGTGAAATGAGAAAAAATTATGGCCTGTGTGGAGAGAAACTGATAAGGCCAAATGTGGTGGGAGATAGGGGCCTTGGGAGGACTTCAGGGATCAGGTCACATAGGGATGCACATATCACGTTCAGGGTGCACTATGGTACATGGTACACTCTCAATGAAGTCCCTTATTGGGAAGTAGCGGAGAGCACACATAAACATAAACAGCTGAAATGTACATTAAACACAATGTCCTCACAGAGCTGTCTGGCCCTGAGAGGGAGCGAGACATCTTGGCTAAGAGAACAAGGAAGTTTCTATGGAGCAAAATCTTGGAGAATGGAAGAAACTGAAGCCCTTAAAAGTGCTGAGGAAGACTATTTATGTGAAAGAAAGAACCCAAGTTATGAGAAAGATGCAAGATATGTACATTTATGTAAATATAAATACTTCAGTTTCACAAGAAAAGGGAATTAAAAGTGGGTAGATTTTATGAATTTTTAGTTAAGAAAATGTGACCTAGCAGAATACTTGCAAACACAAAACTGTGTTTCAGAAAGAATAATCTAGTATTAAGTCTAAAAAGTATTTTCTATGGGAAAAAGTTAGAAGCAGGTAATTAATTTAATTTTATAACATCATATTTTTTGCTTTTATCTTATAAAAGTGGGTGCTAAGCATTTTGAGTAAAATATGCTGAAATTATAGTAGATTGAAGGCTTCTCAAATTTAAAATCTATAGAAGTGTTAAGGGTAGAAAAAAAAATCACAGAACCACACCAAATTGTCTTTTCCTAGATCAACTTATTTGCCTGTTTTAGTTAATTTCTTCTCATTCATATTATACTACTATAAATTCTGATTATGAAAATATGTAGCATTCTAAAATAATTATATAGCTACATCATGTGCTAAGTGAACTAATAAAACAGTAACTTTAAGATATGCCTGTTGTAGACTAGATTTTCAGATATTAATTCAATAAAGCATATTGAATAATGAAATTTTATTTAGATACATAAAAGACCATTTGAATTGGTTTGAAATTGTTTAAAAGATATATAAACTTATCTTTAACACATAATTTTAATTTGGTTTAAATATAGAAAAGTTAGTGACTAGTACTATTTATTAAATTACTTTGTTACAAAAGCTGAGAAGTAATCTAACTGTAACAAGTAAGAAAAGAGTTGATTAAATTATCATGCATCTATTCACTGCATTAAAAAACAATAATCCAAAGACCTTCGGTTGACAAGGATAGTAAAGGATTACTTTGCTGCCAGTAGAAAAGTTATGTTGGTCAACTTGTAATATTTCCCTGATTTTGGCTTCTGAAAAAATTGTCCACTGTGCTTGCTTTACCTTTACATTGCCCTGGAAATTGAATTTTCTTTCCTTGTCCATAATCTTCATAATGTTTTTAAGTCTGTAGAGGAAATTGTGGTTGTATAGTGCTGCATACACTATACAGCCTAATGCCTGCTAATGCAATCTGAATAGTCAGGGAGTTACCCACAGTTCTAGAGCTCACAAATTCAAAGTGGTGTCAACCAGATTTAGGTTTACTTTGGCAATACTGGTGTTTTAACAATATGGTTGATATTTAGCCATTTCTGCTAGGGAGCAGTATCAGTCAAAATCTACTGCCAAGGTAGAGTCTTTAATCTCTTGGTTGTTCACAACATTAATCAAATGTAGCTGCACTAAAGATATTTTCAACAATAGGGTTGAGTGGGAACAAACTTAGCTTGATTCTTTATAACAAGTAAGTGGCTGCAGTTTTCTGCACAACTCTAAAGGGAAAGTGCTGAAAAAGATTTCAGCCATGGAGTCATTTCCTTGTAAGACTTACACTACCCACTTACTATTTACAGATGCTTTCATTTTAAGGACAAACACAGCTAATGTTTTAACTTCCTGCAAGACTTCTGAGTATGAGGCTTGAGGGATGTCTATCTTATATTTCAGGCAGAGAATCTTTTATCGACACAGCTTATTTACTTATCTCTACTAACTCTTACTTGGCTTCATCTCACACTTGCTGGACTTTGTTATGCTTTCTACAGTAGAACAGGTAACATTGTTAACAAGTAACTTGATAACTTACACACAATACATTCCTCTAGCTTCCCTGAGTTTTTGCTTTTAATTGCCTCACTGAAATAAAAATCGTTTGTAACACCATTGCTAGGAGTTAGTAAGTGCATAATATGAGAGAATTCAACATTTCTGTCATCAATAAGAGAGGCCTGGTAAGTAGGGGCTTAAGCATAAAACAGGATTTAAGCAAATTAATTGACACAAAATTTGTACATATTTATGGGGTAGAGAGTGATATATCAATACATACAATGTGCAATAATCAATTAAAAGTAATTAGCATATTCATCACCTCAGTGATTTATTTGTGTGTTTGTATATAACAGTTAAAATTCTCTCTTCTAGCTCTTTGAAAATATATAATAAATTATGGTTGATTATTGTTACTCTAGAGTGCTCTGGAATACTGGAACTTATCCCTCCAATCTAGCTTTAATGTTGTACACATTAAGCAACCTCTTTCTATCTCCTTCATCCCCCTACATTTCCCATCTTCTAGTTACCATTATGCTCCTTTCTACTTCTATGACATCAACTATTTTAGCTTTGGAATAAGTGAGAACACGCAGTATTTATCTTCATGTGCGTGGATTATTTCACTTAACACAGTGTCCTCCTGGCTCATCTACATTGTCACAGATGACAGCATTTCACTCTTGTGATGGCTGAATGGCATTCTATTGTGTGTGTGTGTGTGTATATATATATACATATGCTGCATTTTCTTTTTCCACGTGTTGGTTGATAGAAACTAAGGTTGATTTCATGTCTTGGTTATTTCAAATAGTGTTGCTATAAACAGTAAGATGCAGATTTCTCTTCGATACACTATTTTCCTTTCCTTTGGATGTATACCCAGTGGTGGGATTGCTGGATTATATGGTAGGTCTTTTTTTTCTTTCTTTCTTTCTTTTTCTCTCTTTCCCTTCCTTCAATCCTTCCTTCCTTCTTTTCTTTCCTTTTTTCTTTTTTGAACTCCCATGCTGTTCTTTATAATAACTGTGCTAATTTACATTCCCATCAACAAAGTATAAGTGTTCTCTTTGCTCTGAATCTTCACCAGAATTTGTTACTTCTTTTTTCATATATAACAACCATTCAAACTGGAGTGAAATGACATGCCACTGTGGTTTAGATTTGCATTTACCTTATGGTTGGTGATAGTGAAAAAAATTGTTTAAATACTTCTTGGCCATTTGTATATTTTTGTTTTGAGAAACATCTATTTAGATTATTGCCCATTTTCTTCAGATATTTTTACTATGGAGTCGTTTGAGGTCATTGCCTATCGTATATATCATTCCCTTGTGATATGAATAGTTTGCAAATATTTTCTCTCATTTTTCAGGTTTGTCTTTTCATTTTGTTGATTGTTACTTTTGCTGTGCAGTTTTTTAGTTTAATATAGTCCCATCTGTCCATTAATTTTCTGCTGTCTGGCACAAAACCCAGCACATAGTAAATACTCAGAAACAGTACATTTTGGAGGTCTTATACAGACAATCTTTTTTCAGAACAACATTGAAGTATTCTAAAGCAGGCATAATTTTTAACTTGTTCAAAGGAAGACAGTTGATTTTAGCTGACTTGAGCAGCTTTTGTAACTCACAATCAGCAGGAATTTTGCTTGTGATGCACAGTTTTTTTCTCCTGAATTTCTTGGTTTTGGTCCCTGTGAAATTGTTTCAGGAAGTTTTCAGGAACACACATCATTATATCCATATACTAAAAACAGGGTGAAAGAAGCAAGAAGAGTATGCATCTTTGGTTCCCACACTCATCTGTAGTAATTGTCCAGAATTTTATCAACTGGCCACATTCTACTGGCTTCAAAAAGTGATGAATAGTGTGTGGTTATGTGTGAGTGGCATTGAGGCCCTACAGATTCTCTTCAGTTGAAAAATAGGGTAGAATGTATGTGTTAGAGTTACCAGGGCTGCACATGGAACACAGCAGATGAGAGAGAATAACCCTTTCAAATACTTTTCCAAATAAATGTTTTTCAGATAGAATTGACTAGGCGTTTGTTATCATTTGTTTTTCTTGCAGTAAAAAAATTAATGTGAAGAAAGAATGGAGGAGCAAATAAATATCTGCTTAACATGAATAGTGATATCAATATTAATAAACAATTATTCTCTGGATAAATACAAATTTAAAGAAATATATTGTATGTTTTATGTGCATAATGAGAGATATGGTAGAGAAATTGAAAAGTATCTTTTAGTTGAATTGAGTCTAAATTAATTAATATGTAGTATATTTTAAGAACCATTATGAATATAAAATGATCCAAAGGATTTTAGTATAGTGTGGTCAATGAATAAAGGTATAAGATACGACTGTATCTAGAGTCAGAAAACAATTTTAAAGTAGGGGTGAATTCAAACATTTGCACAGTAACCAGCTAAGAGCAGCTCAGTTTATCCTTAATAAGGATAAGTATATTAAGTCCCAAGTAATTTCACTGACAAAAATCACGCAAATTGGCTACTTCTACAAACTAATTGGGTTAATTGACTAAATAAATTAGGGATTCTCAATTATTGTTTATGAATGAAGACTTTTTAGATATGGTAGGAAATCACACAAACACAAATACTGTCCCTATGCAGATACTTAATCACATACTTTTATCATTTGAAAAACTGTAATGTGTCTGGAAAAAAATTATTATTATTTGTATTAAGCTTTCTGAGTATGAAATGACCTACATGATTTATGCTAGTGTCCTTCAGTGTTTCTTTTTCCATAACCACAATCTGATTACTTCTTCCAAATATTAATATATATATAAATTTATATATATATTTATATATATATAAAGACCTTAACAGAGTTTTAGAAAATGTAAGAATTTCTAAAAACCACCAATCTAAAGATTTATTGAAAAACGTTAGACTTAAAAATCACATGGAAAACATGTTCTCTGATTATCCTCCAAGTGTGTTAAGTGTGTGTTGACATTTTTTTCTCCAATATTTAACATTATTAAAAGGTAACTGTCGAACTAGATGAATGAAAAACAGACTTCATTTTGGGAAAGAGTTGTATGTATTGGAAGAGGTTGCATGATATGTGACACGTTTTCTCTGCTTTTGAACACAGAATTAAGAAGCTCACTACTAGAGCCTTCCTCTTTGGATTCAAGCATAGGTTTCATTCAAAGTCAAAATACTCCTGGGTGGCATAGAAGACTTGCTTTCATTAATCATGACAGTATATTTCTGATTGACTGGTGAAGCAAAGAGTCATAAAAAAGCATTGTAGAAATATCAGGTGCCTTGTGAAAGTGGACATATAGTGTTAAAAGTAAGACAATGAAAGAAATAAATTATGGATTGCTTCCAATATCTGAAATTTGTACAGATATTATATGGACAATATAAACTTTATAAAATTTAAAAGCAAGTAATAAATACAGAGAAGAAAAATAAATAAATAATTCAAAATATTTTGACATCAGAGACCATAAAAAATACGTAAATCATTCTTGTAGTAAGCAACCAGTGAGACTTAGAATAGTTCAAAGGAGTTTGCTAAGAATCTTGGATTCAGGAGTAAATGGGCATAGGATGACTATAATACAGTAAATCATTGATTTAAAGAGCAAATCAGAAGAATAATTTGATTCTAGAGAGTGGGAAAACATTAACAACATGGGATACAGATATGTTGAATTTGAGTTGATAAAAATATTCACTGATTTTTGGCAATTCGTTTATAATCAACTCATCGAAGGCATCATGCCCTTTAATTGGAATCTATGTCTACCATCACATTTTACTGATCCATGGGTCAAACAGTCAAAATAGGAACAATTGCACATATATCTGTAAACCTTTTCCTGGTGCTAATACTTTTCTTTTCTAACACTTACAGTCACAGCATACCATTGTAAATATTCAAGGGAATAAAAATAAGATTAAGAGATTTGTTTATCTCATGATGAAGAATCTCAACATTCACAAAAATAAAATACAAAAAACTAAAAGTTATTTATATGTCATCAGTGAAGTGAGTATATTGATTCCACAAAAGTGGTTTTTAAGCTTGCTGTGTCAAAACTTATAAGCAGTTGTTAATAAGATGGAAGTTATTTTAATGTTTGTTTTTTGTTTCTTGATTATCATACTATTTATTTAAAAACAGAAACCTGGATTGATGTATTCATGAATTTCACCATTTTTATATATATATATATATTATATATATTCATGCATATATATCTATTTATACTGAGGGAGAGAGTATTCATAAAGAAGATGCACACATACTTATTATATAAACTTTTAAGTAATCACTATCCAAATATAAATAATAATATCAACACCTACAATTTCCTACATTTAGAATTAATATAATATGATTCAATTTCTACAAGTTAAAAAACCAGGCAAATGTAAAATAGTAAGATATATTCTTAATGACATACTGTTCGTGTTGACCAAATAAAGCTTTTATTTTTTATGTTTAAAATACAAGCCGGGCTCGGTGGTTCAGCCTGTAATCCCGCGCCTTTGGGAGGCTGAGGTGAGTGGATTGCCTGAGCCCGCGGGTTCGAGACACGCCTGGGCAACTTGGCAAGACCTCATCTCTACAATAAATTTAAAAAATCAGCCGGGAGTGGTAGCGCGCGCCTTTAATTCCCGCTACTCGGAAGGCTGAGGCAGAAGGATTGCCGGAGCCCAGGAGGTCGAGGCTGCGGTGGCCGGGAGCGGCCACTGCACTCCAGTCTGGGTGACAGAGTGAGACTCCAACTCAAAAAAATAAAATAAAATAAAATAAAATACAAATAATGTTTCAAATTACAAACATATATTGTTTTTTGTTGAAGTATCATTACTTATTATTTTGGAAAATCTTTGAGTCATAAATTTCATTTTTATAAGTTTAGTTTAATTCAAAGAGAAAATTAAATCCCATGGTCCATTCATTTCATTCATGTACCTGGCAAACATTACTAAGCAATTGCTCTACATTCTCAAATGTTCTGGGCCTTCGGTCTATACCAGTGGACAAAATATGGTCTCCCATCATGAAGTTAAAATTCTAGTGTAGAATGACCATATACAATAAATAAAACCCATGTGTTTATGATTTCACATGCTGGAAGGTGAAAACCAATATGGAAAAGTGAAAATGAAGCAGAGGAAAGAAGACCAGGAAATTGGGGTACAAGTGGGAGCATTAGGGTTTTTAAAAGGGTGTGCAGGGATACACTTCCCTGAGAAAAAGACTTGAGAATAGAATGAACTTGAGTAAAGTGTAGAGAATGAATTAAAAGTATGAGGCAACATGAAACCAAGGGCCCATTCAATTTACTGAACATCTTCAGTCTATTCAAGCAAATAAATGCCCATCCTGTAAAATGTGCCCACTCCAAAAACTGAGTCCCTTGATGTTGATTGCAAAATATGCATTACTAACTCTCATTTTATTATGCAAAAATAAGATTATGAGATTAATATTTACACTATTTGCTTCATTTGCTCTTTTTTTGACAAATAGTGGAGAATTCATGATGGGACAGAAGAATCACACTTTCAGCAGTGATTTCATTCTTTTGGGGTTGTTCTCCACTTCACAGACAAGTCTGGTCTTTGGCTCCATGATATTTATCACTTTTATTATGAGTGTGACAGAAAACGCACTCATGATCTTTCTTATCCTCAGCAACTCACGACTCCATACTCCAATGTATTCTCTGCTCAGTCATCTGTCCTTTATGGATATCTTGCATATTTCCAACATTGTTCCCAAAATGCTTGCTAACTTTCTGTCGGGCAGCAGAACTATTTCATTTCAAGGCTGTGGATTCCAGATATTTCTATCCCTCACCCTCCTGGGTGGCGAGTGTCTTCTCCTGGCTGTAATGTCCTATGATCGCTATGTAGCCATCTGTCACCCACTGCGCTATCCCATTCCTATGCATGAACTCATCAGCGTTCTCATGACTGGAGGGGCCTGGCTTGTTGCGACCTTCAACTCCGTAATTCACACAACTTACACACTCCATTTTCCCTTCTGTGGCTCCAGGGCCATCGATAACTTTTTCTGTGAAGTCCCTGCAATGTTGAAGTTGTCCTGTGCAGACACATCACACTATGAAAGAGGAATTTATGTAAGTGGCATAATTTTCTTGTTGATCCCTTTCTTTGTGATCTCTGCTTCATATGTCTGCATTTTGCTTGCTGTCCTCCAAATGAAGTCTTCGGAGGCACGGAAGAAGTCATTTTCCACGTGTTCCTTCCACACGATTGTGGTCATGATGTACTATGGGCCATTTATTTTTACATACATGAGACCTAAATCATACCACACTCCAGGCCAGGATAAGTTCCTGGCAATATTCTATACCATCCTCACACCCACACTCAACCCTATCATCTACAGCTTAAGGAATAAAGACGCTGGCGGCAGTGAGAAATATGCTTAAAAGTAATTCTTTGTACAAAAATGAATAGGAAAAATGCCTGAATTATGTGTTCTTTTTCTATAGGTGATACCTGGAAGAAATACATTTGCTAGTTTTTACAGAAGGACAAGCAACACTCCTATTTCATCACATGTGGAAAGAAGTCTTTTGAAAACCCCGTCAATAATAAATAAGTTAGCACATGTGTTGGTTTTGTCAGTACATACCTCTAAAATGTATTGTTCAGATATCAGTGTCAGCAGAAACAGAGGCAGTCTACAGAGCAGTCCACTGAAGGACACTGGTAACTGGATATGTTCTCTATACTTCAAGCAATCCATCTTAGAAAATACATGGTTTTTACTTTTGATGATTTCTGATGGAATAAGAAGAAGAAATTAATTAGACAAAATTAAGTAAATGTTTATTCATTTAGAGACTTCAGTCTGTTAAATTAAATAAACAAGAAGCCACTAGCTGAGGCTGCCTCTATAGGACTATATTTTACAAACTCTTCTAGCAATTTATCCTAAAAATTATTGTAAAGAAAAATAAATGTTCTTTTAAGAGTTATTTTAAATTATTTGAATAACAGCAAAAATAAAAAAGTATAATAATGTAAATATTCAAGTTAATGTTATTATATCAAATTAACTAAATATTTTGTTTAAATAAATATAATAAGATGCTTAAAAATATGAAGATCTTATAAGAAGCTTGAATAGACGAAAGTCAATATTTTGCTTCCACAATTGGGAATTTTAAAACAATAGGAAAAATACTTATCAAAGTTTTAGTGAATTTAACATTATACTATACTGTATATCTAATAAGTATTATGGTTAATTATTGATAATAGGCATTAATATAATTTAACACTAACTAATGTAATATAACATATTTATCCATATGCAATATAAATTTTTAGGGGCTTAAAAAATTTCTTAACCTTCTTAAATAGAAAGGGTTTTTTTTAGATTCTGCTTTTTAAATATACATATATGACAATCAAAATTTAAACAAAATATTAGATAATTTGAAGTAATAATAAGTCAGTGTTTTAGAACTGATAGTGATATAATAATTATGTTTTAAAAGGTCCATATTGTCCTTCTTTGTGGCTGTATAATATTCCTTATTGTATGAATTGGCAGTTGAGGGAAACTGCCAGGAGAAGGAGGGACACACCCCATCAAAAGGGTACCTGCATAATGAATATTGTATACCTAACCTGAATTGTACCCCACATTTTTAAAATAAATAATAAAAAAACAAAAAAACAAAAACTCTAGTTTAGAACAATTTGAAATTGTTAAGCATATTGAAGAAATAAATAAAATTACATTAAAAAGGTCCATATTGTCAAAAATATATATGAAGCATTTACAAGTGAAAAAATATCATGCATGGGACTTACATTAAAATGTAGAGTCAGTAAAGACTGATCAAAATATACAGGAAAATATTGCCTTGCACTGATCATTTTTGAAGCTGTGTGATAGATGCATCAAGGTTATTCATAATGTCCCTTCAGCTCATATTCCAGTTCATACTTCAAGAGGAATCTACAAAATTTGGCATTTGGGTCAGAATTCCACAATTTTACCAGAGTACATGGGATGCATTAAAATCTTCATTACTTTCTGTCCTGTCATCAGGAAACATGATCTATTTTCTTACTTCTTTTTAAGAGATGCCTAGAAAAAAATGTCCATGCATATTGCAAGTTTCTTGATGAATTTATATTTATAAAACATATCAATTTTGCTGCATTTGGGATATTATAAGAACAGAATTTCTAACTCTTTAAGACCATTAATTACTCTGTATTATTTTTGTGTTCACTACACTTCCTGAGCATTCTTATGGTGTTCCAGATTAATTGTGTCATATTCAAAAATCATTAATTTTGTTTTGTTTTTAAAAAGCTAATATCTTTTTGTCTCTGGTCCTGTTTACCATGGCTACTGCTTCCAAGAAAGTGTTGAGTAAAATACCAGTTACTTGGCATTCAATGCCCTGATAATAGCATTGATAAGAAGTATTAAGAGTGTCTTATTTTTCATTGATTATTACACTACAGACCTAAGCATATACAAAATCTTATCATATGACTGCGGAGTTACAATCACTACACCTGGAAACAAAGGACAGACATGTCCTTGGTGCACCCCATCTCTGACACAAGGCTTCATTTTGTGACGCTCTAGCAGGTGGAAGGTGAGTATTTATGAAGGCTTCCACATCCAAACAAAGGCTTTAAGTGCAACTACCTAGTTCCACCAACATCCTTATCCCTTTGTCATCATAGTGACATCAACACAAGGGCTGATGAGTTTGTGACACAAGAAACAGGAATGAAGATAACACAGAGAAGAGTTGTACTTGACTCATAGTCAACAGGTGATATAAATGAGAAATGCCGCAAGTTGTAAGCCAGGAGATCTGGGAGTTATAAATCAGCTAACGTACAGCTGAAGGCCAGCTCCGGGGTGAGTCAACCAATTCACCACTAATAGTAACATAATCCTTCATGACTATTTCAGGAACATGCATTCAACCATTTGTTTCCTAAATTGATCAAGTGTTTATTTATTGGAGGGGCAGCATTCTGATGAACAGTTTCCCATATTGCCCTGACAGCTACCTGAGTAGTGATGATGTACTCTGTGAATTGCAGGTGTGAAGCCTGAGGATATTGCTTTCATACTTCTATAACCACATGACCTAAAATTGGAATGAAGCTAAACCTATATAAAGTTGAGACAAAATATGAAAAATTAATTATATTGATCATTCACTGAATAAAATAATTTGCTATATCTGGATCACCAAATGTTAATCTGTAATTATTAAGGAAGTTTGAATTGAGTTTTTAGTCATTTCCAATGCAAAAAAGTTTAACTGGTTCAATAATACTGATTTAAAATGATTCTGCTGCTGATACTCATATATATACTATTCCACACCATTTGTAATTAATTTAGTTAATAGTTACTGGTACTGGGATATAAAATATTGATTTACTCTTCAAAGCATGGCACTAGAGCAAAATGATATCACAGATATATCTTATGAACAATTGGCACATTTTTTTGACAGATCCCTCAAACATCCATTATCTGTTTATATTCCACACAATTTCAAATGCACCTCTACAATTGTCTTTACCAAATATTAATTCCATTTGAGTGAACAAATCTAGAGAATGCCTAAAACTTTTATATATCTTCAAAATTGGACTTTATAGATTCTAATGTAAAAGAATACAAATTATTATAAAAGTATTCCTCCAATATTTTTAAACTTCATTTTTATTGAATTTTCTATTATTTTGGGTTAATCATAGTTGGAACAATATATCAAATTATCTTTACTGACTTTTTGTTTTTTAAGGCAAGGCCTCACAGTGTTACTCTGCCGGGTCTTGAACTCCTAGGCTCAAGCAATCCTTCCTCCTCAGCTTCCTGAGTAGCTGGGACTACAGGCCTGCACCATTCCACTCAGCTTTACAGATTTTTTTTGATCACCTATGGAATGATCCAACTAAGTGATTTTTAATAACTTTTCTTTGCAGTTTCAATCAACTTAATTGCATTAAAAAATTAAATATTAGATAAAATTCACTAGCAATGACTACTTAGCTCACCTCATTTCTCACAAATAGTTCAATTGCTATCTGAAGATCTTGAAAAAATTGTATTGATTTTTGTAAACATATTCCATTATAACATGCTTTATCCAAGTCATATTAACTCATATTAAATGTAAATAATATTAAATCCTTGAAATTCTTCCTCCTCTTGGGAAAGTAAGCATGGTGAGGGAATTGGAAGTACTCCTCTGTTGTCTCCAGTCAGGAATTTCCCCCACCTGAATCCTTTTGCTAGGATGAAAATCCCCCTTGAGAGAATTCAAAATGATGCAATTATCAAGGGAGAATGAAATTCCCTTGTTCATAGATCCTTAGACTTAAATTACGTTGTTTAGTATTTATTTCCTGGTGCCATGTGCAAGCAATGAGACACAAAAGATATTTCTTACCTAAGGACCCATTTCATTTGCTTCACTGGATTCCATATACAATCTAGTGAAGGGAACCAAAATCGTATTTGATTAGTTTTCTCATCTTTTTTAACCAACAGTTAATCACAAGGAAGGTAAGTAACAAAAAAATGGATGTTTCTAAATACATGATTTTAAATGCTTATGTTTAGACCATCTCAATGCTTAAATTTCAAACACATATCACAGGCCAAACTATCAGAGAATTTTCTGCTGTTAGTAAGATCACGATGATTCTGTTATATGGACAAAGCATCTTCTAATTTGGCTGTATCTACAAAGAGCTCTGCAAATAATAATTTTACTTGCATTGACACAATATCAATGAGAGAAAAAAATCCAAACTTGTATCTATTTTTTAATTTAATCTTTCAGGTTTTTACTTTTATTAAAAATGGGCAACTTCCTCCAAATCATAATGTAATAGAATCTTATCACATGAACATAGATAGGGTGGCTATGTATGAAAGACTAAGTACGAATATAGTGAACTGTCACCTAGAAATTCTTATAAAACAATCATTTATTGAAAGTCAAATCAATGCCAAATTATTTTCTAACCAAGCATACATTTTTCTATTTTAAACGTCTTTCTGAAAGCAATATATTATAGGTTCCTTTTAGTTACACATTTTTTTGAGTCAGAGTCTCACTCTGTTGCCCAGGATGGAGTGCAGTGGCATGCTCATGACCACTGAAGCCTTGACCTGCTGAGTTCGGGCGATCCTTCCACCTCTGCCTTCCAAGTAGCTGGAACTACAGGCATGCGCTAGTATGCCTGGCTTATTTTTTTATTTATTGTAGAGACGAGATTTCACCAAGTTGCCCAGGCTGGTCTTGAACCCCTGAGCATAGGCAATCCTCTCACCTCAGCCTTCCAAAGTGCTGGGATTACAGGCTTGAGCCATCACTCCTGGCTAATTACACACTTTTAATTTTGATTGACTACTGGCTTTCTATGCACTATTTTTTGAGACCCAATTCTTTTGAAATCCTCACCTTCACTTCATAGTGTCTCTTTTATACTTTTCTTTCATTAATGCCAAAATACCGGCATCTGTATTCATAATTCATCCTTCAAAATGCTAAAGCATATGGCTCAGGTATTCAACAGATAAATGAATAAGTAACATTCTCAAGTTTTCTTATTACATATTTTTCCCTTCATTTTATTTTTAAAATGTGGGATACAGGTTAGGAGACTAATAAATTTTATCATACCTATGTATGAGAAGGCAAGGAGTATAGGAGTATCTCTATTTTAAGTTAATAAAGATTGATTTGCTTACTTAAAAGACAATTCCTAGATTATATGCTTTGATATTAAATCTAGCACTTTTGAAGACATATTAAATGCAAATAAAAGGAGACAAAGGAAGGGGGGAGGAAGGAAAAGAATGTAGGGGAGGGAGAAAAGAGGAGGAAAAGAGGAAGAGAGAAAATGAAGGAAGGAAAAAAATAGCACTGAGCAAATTGCCTAGAAATTGGAATATATAATGAAGAAAGGTAGCAGAAAATAAATGTTTCTTAATATCAATTTTGTCTCATTCATTGTCCTAAAGAAGTGCCATGTGTAATTTTTTTTCAAGGTGGAAATCATAATCCTATTTTGTAAGTAAATCAAAATTCTCAAATATAAACTGACCTACAGTCATGAGACCATAGCTGGCAGAGTGAGATTAGAAATACAAAATGTTCTAACAGAAAACTCACCATTCTAATAATAATGTCTCCAGTATTTATACAGGTTATCACTTTTTGATTATATAGTAAATATTTCTGGATGGTACAAAACAAGTGGGCAATTTCTACAGTTTCCTAGAAGCATACCAAGAAAGTGATGGGAAATTTAAAATATAGGCAGGCTCTACAAAAGCTCTGATAACTAGAGTAAATTATATGAAATGAAAAATCTTTGGTCCAAGAAGTAAGAAATATTAGAAAGGAAAAATAATTAAGTTACTACTAAGTCACGCATTTGTAAAGAATACCATTTGCTCTCAACAGTCTACTGCGTTGGTACCATAATGGCTGCTCTAAGGCAAAGGTTCAGTCTACATTGTTGGCAAAATGAATGGAAACATGAGGATCAATTGCTTGCAAAGTCATTTAATTTCCCTAGTTAGATCTGTAGCTAATTAATTTGCCTGACTTATCACAAGAAAATTTTGCATTTTAATGACATTGCATGATCAATTTATAACTGAACAATTTAACAATTCCTAGAATATATTTTGTGTGTAGAAAATATTTGAGATAGATGAATATTTTTTCAGTTTTGCAAGTGATGAAACTTAGATTTGGAGTGTGTTAAGTGTTTCATCCTATTGTGTGCAGCTAGAAAATGCAGAAAACAAAACCTAGGTATTAAATCTCCAAATTCCCTTCTTCCACAATAAAAGAGAATTTACCAATATGTTTAATAATGCCTGATCTCTATGAACAAGTGAATATAAATATGATAAAATTCACTGTTTTAAGGAACACACACTAGTTATACAAATAAGGCATTACTCACAGGTATAACGTGCAATAAGGCAACACACATGTTAAGGACCATGGTGATAGTAGAGACCATGTTGCCATTAATTATGAAGGGTGACATTGCAGGGACTGGAGTGGTCATCATGGTCTAAGGTGTAGATGGGATTAGAAAATGTACTTACAGCTTGAGGATTTTTATAAATTTTGGGAAGATGCTATTAGAAAAGTTTATATATAAAAAAGGTATATATATATGTATATACACACATGCAAATCCGGACATTTATATTACAGCATGAGATTTATGGCATAAAGCATTTACATTAATATAGTATTTGCATCACATGAACTATTGTTTATTTTAATTCCAATTAATAAAAAATGGCAACGTCAGCTAAGGAAAAAGCTGTTGGATGTAAACTAAGAAGCATGCTATTATTTTATTTCAGTGTCCAGATACTCTGTTTATCAAAATGCTGGTAAACTTTGTTGGTATTATTTTTATTTTTATACTATTTGTCATGATAATGGACCTCTATTGATTTATTCCACTGTTTAATGGTATATTTGTTTGTGTCTGTTTTGATTATCCAACGTCGTATTATGTGAAATGTTTAAATTCAAGTACACTTGGTTTATAGAACCCATTATTGTTGAAACTTTGACATGAAAATATATTTGTAATTCAGCATTCACTAGAACAATCATCTTTACCATTGTATAAACCATTAAAGCATCATTTTATAATATGTGATGTTATGTACAGATTAGTGAAAAACAGATGAAGACATTAAATCACAAGGTAATATAAAAATTATGTAGGAAACAGTAAATTGACTAATTTTACTAATTGGCCTAACACTTTTTAACACTTTTTATAACACTTTTTCAATTATCAAACTTTGCCAAAGAAGAATTGAGACCGTTCTTGAAGGAATGTTCTTGTCAAGGTGATAATTCATAACCTAATAGAGGATAAAGGCAGTCGGAAATGTAAATAAAGCCTTTCCTGGGAAAGCAGCAGGGGAGGGTTTCTAAAGTGAACACTTACCACTGGGACCCAGTTCATCATTTATTCATCACCAGGAGTAGATAATCATATGGATATTCTCTACATTCTTGTTTGTTCTTGAAAGTTGTGTGAAGGCCCAATGAATGAATGATAGTGAGTTATATTTGTGGGAAAACTCTGTGTGAAATGCTTTTTATATACTGAAAATTCTAGGTATCAGAAGTGAGAAACTGTCTAAAAATTTACAAAATCAGCATAGGAGAAATAGATTCTACTAAGCAACACAGGACCCACATATACTTATAATGTCTCCATGCCCAGTTTTTATCAATTTTAACAGACTTGTTTTCACAGCTTTGCTTTTTTCTAGAGATAAAAGTTAGGAAGTCAAGGAGAACCTGCAAAGATGAAGCAAAAAAAGTCAATTCAATTAGTTGTATTTCATTGGAGAGTCATCACCAAAAATGCTGGTCAACCATTAATAAAGTGACCTTCCATTCAACCTGTTTTGACAAAAGAGCTTGTTTCAAAAATATATTAACAGGTGAAAAATTTCATCTAACGAACTATTTTACATCATACAGCATTAAATCAAAAGAAGAAATACTATCTAATCAATTTAAGTCAATTGAAGTCACCATTTTTTTCCCAGAAGTTGTTGTATAATATGAAACAAAGTATGTGTGTTTGTTTGTTTGTTTGTTATTTTTTTTTGAGTTGAAGTCTTGTTCCGTCGTCCAGGCTGGAGTGCAGGGCATGGTCACCGCCACCCCAGCGTCGACCTACTGGAATCAGGTGATCCTTCTGCCTCAGCCTTCCAAGTAGCCAGAACTATATGTGCACACTACCACACCCGGCTAATTTTTTTGAGTTATTGTAGAAATGAGGTCTTGCCAAGTTGCCCAGTCTGTTCCCGAACCTGTGGGCTCAGACAATCTTCTCAACTCGGCCTCCCAAAGTCCTGGATTACAGACTTGAGGCACCATGCCCAGCCAAAACAAAGTTTTTGATGCATTAAAAACTTTTAAACAATCAGATATTAATTGTAAAATGTTTTCCTTATTTATGTTTTTAGGATGACAAACTTGGAGAACCACACGTTTACTGAATTCATTCTCCTAGGTCTGCTGCAATACACTCCAGCTCACTTCTGTCTCTTTGTACTTATCATCATGACGTTCCTTGTCACAATGACTGGAAACAGCCTCCTGATCCTGCTGATCCTGGTGGACCCCCATCTTCACACCCCTATGTATTTTTTCCTTTGGCAACTCTCTCTCCTTGACATTCTGTTCACGCTTGCCATTGTCCCCAAGATGATGTCTGACTACCTCGTGCACAAGACAGTCATCTCTGCTTTTGGCTGTGGGACACAAATCTTCCTGGGGCTGGCCCTAGGTGGAACTGAATGTATCCTATTGGGCCTCATGTCCTATGACAGGTACATTGCCATCTGCAAGCCTCTACACTACCCACTCCTCATGAACTGGCACCTCTGTAGGCAGATGGCTGTAGGCTCATGGATGAGTGGAACTTTCAATGCCCTGATACATACTGTTTATACCATGAGATTCCCTTTCTGTGGCCCAAGAGAAATCCATCATTTCTACTGTGAACTTCCTGGTGTCTTGCGTCTCTCCTGTGAAGACACCTTGACCTATGAGATGGGGGTGCTGATCAGTACCACCATTCTGCTTCTTATCCCACTCTCAGTCATCCTGACTTCCTACACACTCATCCTGGTCACCATCATCCACATGGCTTCTGCCGAAGGCCGGAAGAAAGCATTCTCCACCTGCTCATCTCATTTGACAGTGGTCAGCCTATATTATGGTGCCATCATCTTTATGTATATGAGGCCAATCTCTTCCCACACCTCAAGTCAAGATAAAGTGGTGTCTGTCTTCTACACCATTCTGACACCCATGCTCAACCCCATGATCTACAGTCTACGAAATAAAGATGTGATGGAAGCCCTGAGAAAAATCCTATGGAAGTGTTCGTTATATTCTAAAATGTGACTGTAAAGGTTCGGTGGGAATTGTGTGCTATTGGATATAATGGTTGTTTTTACTCTATGATGACTTTTGACTATCTGATAAAAATCATATGTCATTCTAGTGGATATAACGTTGCATTCAATCTATTAGCATAAACTAAATTTACTTTCAAATAAGTAGGTTTAAATAGAATCATGTTATAAAATAGCCACACTTTACTTACAGTATTAAGAACACAATTTAAATAATAAATTTAAAAACTAGAGCACTAATTGAGGGAGAAATCTGAAAAAATTCAGATTAACTCATTAGGTGATGATCAGAAGTATGCTTGACCACTAAGCTAGCTTAAGCATATCAGTAAAGAGATAGATTTATTTTATTATAATTGTCTTCTAATTGATAATGTTATCATCCAGTCAGTAGGTTTTATACTACTAACTTACTCTTTGAACTCACTACCTCATAGTTTGTATATTTTATTTCATACTACAGTGGAGGTAATAATACCAGGGAATTAGGACATTGACATTTTTATCCTATCTAAGTCCCTGTTATGACTATCGGGGTATTTATTTTTATTCTGCTCATTTTGATTCCATGTATATTTGACTTCTTATATTTCACCACTCTGAAGTATTAGTTCTCTATAATTGAATTCACCTAACCTCAAAAGATCCTATTTTCATTCACAGAATAAAGCATAAAAATAATAAACTTGCCCCTCCCAGGTGTCTGAAGCATAGTCACTCCAAGGTTTACACTCTGCTAAATCAAGATTCTTCTTTCCCAGCTTCCCCTTTCTTTCTGGGACTCAGTAAAAACTCAGGAGTGGCCTGTGTGGACAGGACCTTGTGATTCTACCTTCAGTTGGGAACTGTTTTCTGGTCTGAGACCTTCGCCAGATTCTCATCAACCTTTCCTCCAGCATGCTTCTCCTAAATGTGGGCGTGAATCTGGCTTTGATGCATCCATGTTTTGGCCTCAAGTAACTCCTTGTGGGCTCTCCAAGCACACGTCTTCACCGTGGCAAATACCGGCAGGGTCTTGGCATCCCCTCTCCACATGCTAGTTTGGCCTCCACAATTCAGTGCCCTGGCACAATGGGGCTTCTGAGCCAACTTCATCCTTCATCCACCCTTTTTGCTCCTGCTGGCTAGTCTAGTCAGGCCCATGCCAAAGTCCAGTGCCATGTCTGGGGCAGTGATTTCTCCAAGGGACTCATACAGCTATCCTGTCTACACTCCTGATACCACCACGTACACTGGTCATGGTGATTCCCTAAGGATAATTCTTCCCTGAGATGCAGACCAGAAATGACCTAGGTTTCACATGCCCAAATCCATTCAGGGGGTGACACTCATCTCAGATTCCCCACACCTATATTTGTGACTCCCGCAGGGTCATTGTCAGTATCTAAAATGTCTTACTTCCCTGGAGAAACATTGTTTTTAACTTCTTTTCATAGACAAATAAAGGTCAAGTCTTATGTCAGACACTTTTTGTCCTCCAAAAAAGATAAAATAAACACTGTGATCTGCATCTTTAAGGCTCTGTTTTTAACATGAAAAACAAATTATTTAGTAGAAAAAAGAAAAAGAAAAAAGCTTTTCTGAATACCCTGGTATTACAAATGTTATGTACTTTTACTATGATGTTATACACGAATTGTTAGAAATCAGATAACCAGACCAATTAAAGGTCAAATTGATAAGTAAGCCCTTTATTAAAGCTGGCGTTCGAAAGGGGGCTCATGCTTCCCAGACTCTTGAAATTTGTGGGGAGTCTTTATAGGCAAAAGCAGTTGGGAAACTGAGTCATTACAGAGATAAACACATGAAACACATGTTCTAGGGTTTGACACATAGTACAATTAGATAAGGTGGTACACAGTATACTTAGATAAAGGGGGCACATAGTATACCCAGATAAGGGGGGAAACCATTAGAGCACTGGATGGGGTGCAGGGCTGTGAGGGTTGTTTATGAGTAAAATTTTAAAATTCTTGCATCAGCCACATAGAAGTTTAATAACAAGTTAACAACATGGAGATAGGCCACAAAATGGAGTTCTACATTTTAAAATACAAACTTAGGTTTTATCCAATACACTGCAAACACTTTCAATGTTTCATAAAATACAGCAAAAATACTTTAAATGATTCAGTTTTATATATAGATATAGATATAGATATATGTTTTGGGTCTTTTTTTTCCACCAGGGAGAGTAAAACATTTTCTAAGTTCTTTTGAAGTTTTGACACTGGCTCCACATTATGACAAGTTAAATTATTAGAGACATGTAAGAACCAGTAGGAATTATCTGGAATAAAAATTGTATTAGTGCACATTTTCAAAATATCACAGATTATAGTAAAAATGTTTCACATATGATAACATACATTTTTTAAATTTTATCTGTCAATGGCAATAAAAATAGAAAAGCAATGTGTAATGCTTTCTACTAAAAAATTCTGTTTTCTTCCTCTTTTAATTTTTTTTATTTTAAAGATGTGAGTTACAATTCAGGGTTAGGTATGCAAATGTTCATTATGCAGGTACCCTTGTTGATGAGGTGTGCCTCCCCTCCGCAGTTGCCTACTACTGCCAATCCTTTTCTTATATATACTAAATATTTCTATACAAAATCTATTCCTGCAATAGCAGATCAGTCTCTGCTAAGGATTATTGCTAGACCAAGAAGCCACAGCAGAAAATAAAGAAAACAGATTTTCAGAACACATTGGACCCATGGATAGAACTCTGAATTGTGAATTAGAAAATATGAATTCTAGACACAACTAGACATGAGTCACTATGTGCTCTTGAATACATGATTTAAAGTCTTTTGGTCTTAGCTTATTCATCTGTGTAATAATAAGAGCATATTTTAAATATCTTAACCAACAATAAATACCTGTACAAAAATTATAAAATTGAGTCAAATTTTCCCAGGATATTAATTCCAGGCTTATGAAGAGAAGGATGGGAACAATACAAGGAAAATAGTTTCAGAAATGTAGTGAGTCCATTTCAAACTTGAGAAACAATTGGAGGAATTTTTTTTTAACAAATTGTGTATATCTTTTAACCAATTCATGGAGATAAAGTTGGTGTTATTTTGTAAGCATATTGTTTAAGTAGGGACACTTTTTTGGTACAACACATGATTGGATCTTTATTTAGAGGTCATGAAATATTATTTATCTGTGAATAATAAGAGGACTTTCTTCCTCCATGTTTTAGAGGCTGCATGTAAACTATAGAGAAACATGGAGAATGCAGCAAAGCCAGGAGAACTTAGGAAACATATCACCTTAAGGAACATACCCCTAAAGGAATGTTGAATTGTGTAAGCTTCAAGTCCTAAAAAAATTTTGCTGTACTATAAAATAAATTTTCAAATGCATTTTGCACCATCTACTGTCTAGTATAAACAAAGATTCATGTTTAGGAGACTTAGAAAAGGGAACTCTTATACCCCATGGGTGGTAATGTAATTTAGTGCAACCATTATGAAAAACAATAAGGAAGGTCTTCAAAAAACCAGGAATAGAACTACCATACAATTCAGTAACCTCACTTCTGTGTATATATACTAAAGAACTAAAATCAATATGTCTAAGGGATACCTGCACTCTCATGTTCACTGTAGTTTTATTTACAACAATCAAAATAGGAAACAACCAAAATGTCTATCAACAGATGAATGAATACAGAAAATGTGGTATATACACAATGGAATACTATTCAGTACTATTCAGTCTTATAAAGAATGGGAATCCTGTCATTTGCAACAACATGGATGAATCTGGAGGTCATTATGCTAAGAAAGCCAGACATAGAAAGATAAAATTCCGCATAATCCAAATTATATGAACTTTCGGGTCGGCATGGTGACACATGCCTGTAATCCTAGCATCTTGGAAGGCAGAGGCAAGAGGATTGCATGAGCCCAGGGATTCAAGACCAGCCTGGGCAACATGGCTAAACCTCTTTCATACAATAAATAAAAAAATTAGCTGGGCATGGTGGTACACACCTGTAGTTTCAGCTACTTGGAAGGTTGAGGCAGGAGGATCGCCTGTGCCCAGCAGGTCGACAGCTACTGCATTCCAGTCTGGGTGACAGAGTGAGACTCTAACTCAAATAAATAAATAAATGAAATGAAATTTAACTAGCTTCATCTCATAGAAGAAGAAAAAAGAATGATGGTTGCCAGAGACTGGGGGATGGGAATGAAAGAAATGGGGAGTTTTTGATTAAAGGATACAAAGTTTCAGATAGACAGGAGAAATAGGTTTTAGATTTACTACAAAACAAGATGACTACAGTCAACAATAATGCATCATATATTTCAAAATAACTAAAATAATAAATTTCAAGTATCTAACCATGAAAAATTATAGGTAAGTGAAGTGATAGACATGCCCTTAACATGATTTAATCATGTATGTATATATATCTCACTCACCAAATCCATAAATGTATAAAACTATGATCTGTAAATCAAGAATAATATTAACAATAAAATTTTAATAATGAAAACAAGAATTTGTATTAAATAGTTACCTTAAAGAAATCTTTTGGTGGCCTTGATTCATTGTTTCTCATAGGCAAATAGCAAGGATATGGTTTAATCTTCCAATACAGGGAAAGTCACTTAAATTCTATGAATTTTATCCTTCACTGATCAAGTATAGATGGTGATACCCACCTCAGAAGTTTATTGTCAGACTGGCACAATTCCTGCCACTTGCCTAGCATGCTGATGGAGATGGTCAATATAAGTTTACACCTGATTTTTCTCTTCCTCTTATGAAAATGACCCAAGAGCAAGGCCTGCTTTCTCTTTCACTATGTAACAGTAAACAAACAGTTTGGTAGTTTTCTGCTATCACTTTTTCCTCTCTATATTAAAATTAATGCTGATGCTTATTTCTCAGAGTTTTTAGGGGGATTTCAGGTAACGATTACTGGTAAAAGATTGCATAAATGTACTAAACACAGGTTAGGTTGTTATTTCAGTGGCTAGAAACAGAAGGAAAAAAAACAATAGGAGTTTGTTTTTACATGTATTAAATGATCATCTCTTCGAACTTTAAGATAAACATTTCTAATTAAAAAAAAGATAAATATTTAGTAAATATGATTTAATCCTTGCTTGGAAGATTTTTTTTTTCATTTTAGCAAACTCAAAGCCAAAATGACATATAACTAGACAGTTGCAATATGGGTTCAAATACCAGGTATGATAATCCAATCCTGTGACCCTCTTCAAATCCCCAATGTACCTCCGCCTCTTTTTTTATCAGCTATAAAATTAGGTAAATAGTAAATGCCTGTTGGAGATTTTGCCACGAAAACCCCTTTTTAGACAAAAGTGATGGGCATTGGTAGTAAAAATGATTTTAAATATTGTCTTGACTGCAATATCAATAATTCAAATTAATGAATACTGTATATTTTTATACCAGATTAATATGCTGTGTCTTTTATTGGAAATCAAAGTACATTGAACAAAAGCAACACTCCAAAACAAAAGTTTTACTATTTTTCAATTAGTATATCAGAAGTTACCATAGGATACACAATAATCAAAGATAAAATGACTCCATGCTTGGAACTCAGAAGACTCATTAAGTTTGTTTTCATTTTTTTTGGATATTTGAATATTCAAATTATTTATATATATGTATATACATATATATAATTTAAATGAATTATATTTTATTTCAGTAAAGAATGGCATTGGGCACTAGAAGTCTACAATGTAAAACTATGTTCTCTTAACTTTCTTACCATCTACATACACATCCTTCCAGAGGCAATAATTTCAAATTATCTTGTCTGCTTTTTCCCTGGATGTGCACTTTCTCATTCAAACAGTGTGCTTAGGCTTGTACTGCTTGATGCATCTTCCCAAGACTGTCACCTGACCACAGGCTATTACGGATGAAAGCCTCTGCAGTCATCCCCAGCAGACCTTCACCAGATCCAAGCCCCCACTGCGATTACTTCCCACTTGGTTGATGTGTTAGGATGAGAATGATTTTGTCAGCTTTACTCTATCTTCTAAAATCTATCATTAATATATAAGAATGAAATGTTATTGCCAAATCTGACAACATCTGATTGCCATTCCTTCAAAAATGGCCTCATTTTTATTTTTCACCACATTATTATTAATATTATCTTATTTTCACTTAAACTCTGATTATTTTCAGTTTGTATCTGTTATTTTGAATTTTCAAAAAATGTTTTTATTAAAGCATTTTGAAGTCCCAAGAAAATACCTTTCAAGAGAAGTAGTTTTTATTCCTTTAGTAAGACCCTTTGAATGTTGTTTCAGTGGTGGCTAATATTGTTCTGTTCTGAGAAATACCTTCATAGCTTCTTCTCCTTAGTCGTTTTAATGTATTTGGAGAAACTACCATTACCATTGGTATTCTTACATCAGTTTTCTTGTTTTCTATCTTTTCTTTCTGATTGTCTCTCCTTTTTTTCCTTTTGGTTATATTTTCTATCGTTTATCAACCTTTTAGTTAAGATCCATTGTACTATACTTACTGGGATATTTTCTGATAATTTTCTTGCAAATTTTTGAATGAGTCATTTACATTAACTATAATATTTTTTTAATTTTCAGGGACACTTCTTACTTTTGTAGGATTATTATCTAATATGTCTCTGATTATATTATTTATCTTAAACAATTTTTCGCTGTCCACGGTTCTTCTTTTTTTCCTCAGTTTGAATCTCATCCTCATGATGACTTCCTAAAAACCTAATAACTCATGACATTAGAATTGTATTTGAGTCACAGGCTGACTCACTGGTTCAAGTTTGTCCAGGACTTTTTTGTTATCAAAGATGAAAGTGCCATATTCCAGGAATCCTTTTATTTCTAGCTCACCGGGGGGGTTGACAGCTCTTTGAATTGGCATGGAGTCAAAATTTGTCTGTTGATAGACCTTCCTTTAAAATAGAATCTCTCCCTAACCCCATCTCCCTAACGCCACAGGATCTAGTATTGTTCAAACCTATTCCCTATTAACTGAAAAACCACCCAACCATCTAAATGCTGTCATCAAAAAATGTACCAAAATCTTCCATCTGGTGTTTCTTCCCATCTAGACCTTTTATTCTCTTGTGGTACCATCTAACAACATATTTATTTCATTACCAAGATTTCAGTGTATTTCAGAGTAAGCATTGATGAATATCTGTGAAAGTTTACCGTTTTACCTTTGATTGGCACAAGCTTTAAGTATATTATTGGACAGAAAAACAAGCAGGAGGAAAAGCCTTAAGACATTTTAAAATTTTACTCTCGTATTTATGGATGCCTTAGCAGAATAATGATAGCTACTGTGCACAGGCTTATAGATTTAAAGAAAGGTCTGTCCTATATCAAAGAATAGACAATTCAGATGAAAAGTTGAAAAGAACAATAATGAAGGAATTTTAAATCAAAAGTACTAATTTATAGCTGATGACATTAGGTAATTAGCATTTGCATGTTTCTATGTTCATGACAGTTATTGATAATTGACTTTCAGCAAGATTTGATCAGCAAAGCAACATCAAAAGGCAAATCTAGTTTCTTAATATGAGATAAAAAGTTATAGTTATTCACGTAGGTTTTAAAAGATGAGCAAATATTATAATCCTGCGTATAAAAAATAGACTCCTATTTTTCTTGAAATTTATTCATAGGATGAGTCAATCACTCACTCGTTTAACTGATATTTAATATGCCACACAAGGCAACAATAATTATGTTGATGCTAAAATGAAGCATTTGATGCTCTTCAGATAGGAATTTATGAAGAGCAGGCAATTATCTATGTCTTATCCAAATGTATATGGATATTTTCCTTTTTTAACTTTTTAAATATTTCACAAAATATTTTTGGATAAAAATGCTTCCCATTTTACTTTGTGATTTTGATAATAGAATGCAATCTATTTTTCAAAATAAAAAACTTTGAAAATTCAGTTAAGGATATGTGTATTCCTGGTCACTCCACAGTTAATTGAAAAATAAGTGAACATTTTGCTATTCTTTATTAATCATGCATAATTTATTTTAGGAAAGAAGAAGCTGATGGAGAATTATATTCAATATTCTCCAACAGATTTTTATCTTATTAAAGTTGTTTCTGCCATCAAGAATTGGTGAAATTAGTAACATAATCATCTCCAGTTTCTAAAAGCTTGTGTGAAGAAACGAGAAGCATGGTTGGGATCCTCCCAAGAAAGTTCCATGATAGAAAGTCTGAAAGTTGCAGGAATTTTGGGATGCTAAAGAGAGTGACAGACATTCCTGCACTGCTGCCACACATTGTGTTCATTAATGAAGTGAAAAGATCGTCTTTCTACCTCTGGGCCACACTCCACTAGGCCCTAGAAGCACCAATGCTCAATCGCTAGTTTCACAAACGCTTTTATGACAGGGTCTATCTTTCTCTCTCTCTCTGTCTCATCTCTCCTGTGCTTCCATTAAGTGTCTGCCCAAATAGGACCATAGTAAAACCATGCCCACCCCAATGCTCAATCCGATTACCTACAGCCTGAGAAACAAGAATGTGATGGGGGCCCTGAGATGAAGGATTCAGAGACTCTGCTTTGTGAAAATGTAGGCACACTTTCTGACTTAGAGTTCAGGCACTAGATTCATTTCACTTTAGTAGTATACAGTCAATAAATTGGAGAGGATTACACGACCATGTCTTTGAACTTCCAGCACAAGTTACTGTTTTTCTTCTATCTTTCAACTCAGATTGGTTTTCAGGCACAAAAATAAAAATACCACATGACCTCACATATATGTGTGATCTAAAAATAAGTGCAATATCCAGAAACAAAAAGATTGGTGGTTACCAGGAGTGAAGTGGGGGAGGAAATGGAGAGAAGTTGGTCAAATATTACAAACTAGCAGTGATGTAGGATGATAAGCTTAGAGACCTAGTGAGGACTATGGTTAATATTTTTGTCTAATATTAATATATTGAAAGTTTGCTGAAAGAATGGATTTTAAGTGCTCTTACTATCTAACAAACAAGTATGGAACATGATGTATCGTTTAATTTGTTTAACTGTAGTAATCATTTCACTTTGTCAATGTGTATCAAACATCATGTTGTACAGTCAGTCAATCAATCAATCCAGACTGGCTTGAAACTGCTCCTGGAATTATCTAACTAAAATATATTTTGGTGATGTCTCTTTCCTTAGTGTGACACACAAATCCCTCCATTAGCTGAAACACCCCATACATCTGCAGTATCAAACCTTACAATTATCTACCCGAAACTTTGTGTTCTCTTCACATTAAATAATGCAGTTCTCTGAACAAGCTGTGGATCATTAGATTAGGAATGCCATGGCTTGTATCATCAGTACTTTATTCTCATGAAGCTCTTTGATGGGATAAGTCATATTTCCACCTTTTCTCAAGGTTAACATCAGACATTCAGTACTTTATACTCTATCTTCATGAAGTTCTTTGATGGGTTAAGTCATATTTCTCCCTTTTCTCAAGGTTAACATCAGGCATTATCTACATAAGGACACATTCCTGAATGTACATGTTCACTGTATCCTTCAGTTCTACCCCCTTCCATCTCAATATTCCTAGCAATGAATCATGTCATTGCAGAGTATTGTCATCATCTCTTTTTTCACTATCACTTCATGGAACACTTTCTATGAACCATCCGTGGCTTGATTCTTTTTTCTTCATATGCCCAGAACTTGATTGCTGAGCACCTGTTCCACAAACTATTCCTTCCTGAAAGCATGTTTTAGGTATCTTTAGCCCATTGCATTGCCACATAATAATTAGAATCAACCTGCAAAGCGTCTACTAAAAAACCCTTCAATAATAATAATAATAATAATAATAATAATATTATTATTATTATTATTATTATTTCCACATAATAATTGGAATCATTGTTCGCCAAAAAAAAGCTTGGGATTTGAGTATGATTTCAGACAATCTAGAGCATAATTTGTGGAAAAGATGAAATGTTTTCTTTATTAAATCTGTTGATTTATTAACGAAACAGATCTCACCATATACATGTCTAAGTATGAAGGACAAAAATCGATCCATATATAATTAAATATATGTGGGAATAAATTCCCATTTATTATTTCATTAGTTATTCTAAAACTTTCTTTTGAAATAGGGTCTTGTTATGTTGCCCAGGCTAATCTCAAACTCCTGGGCTCAAGCGACCTTCCTACCTCAACTTCTCAGAAGCTAGGATTACAGGTGTGTGCCACAACTCCAGGCTCCTTTACACAAGATTTTGGCATAAACTTTTATCACCTGAATTTTGTATTTTTGAAACACAGAATGGAGCTTCTCTTTTTCAAAATAAGTAACTGTGGTAGTTCATTTAAAAACACATTTAATTTAATGTGTTGAGATGACCACAGAAATTTAAAAATAAAAAATAAACTGTTCTGTTTCATTTATTTTCCTTACTCTTGTCTCTTTCTTCAGGATAGACCAAGTTGTGGTCACTCTATGGCTGGTTTGTGGTTTCTCTAGGGAAGCATGAGGTTTTCACTTCCCACTTCCTTTCACACCATTCTCAGAGGGAACACCGATGTCTCAAAACTCCTTTTCTTCTCTGGGCTTCCTGGAACTGAGTAGGAGTTGTAAGGGACTCCCTCAGGACTACTCTGTCTAAACACAGCGCTATCCTGAACGGCCTACCCTCCTGTACCACCTGCACATAGTATTGTTCCCTAAAGAGGATTCTGCCCTAAATCCAGACTGCAGTCTGCCATGGTTTCGTGTGCCAAGCCCATCTCCGTGTCTGCCTCATATTCCCCACATCTGCATTGAGGACCCCCTATAAAATCTTTCTTTATTAGGCAAACTATCTCCAAGTCAGTCTTCTCAAATAAAATAAGGATTCTCACCTCATCTTTAAGCATAAATGTATTTTATCTTCTAAAGAAGATGTAAAAAAGGCGTCCTGAGTTTACTAGATGTGACACCTGCTGTTATGTTCAAAGATAGTATTTTAAAGTTAACAAAGAAAATATTTAGATTTTCAGATACAAGAATATTGAAACATCTGTACACTTTGACTTTCAGAACATTGTCTTCCAGGAATATATACTAACTATCCTGATTGGATAATTACACAATATAAATATCTATCAAAATATCAAATTGTGCCCCATAAATATGTACAATTGCAGTGTATCAGTGAACTAAATAAATACTTTAAAAAAATTAAATGTGCTTAAAACATTAAAAAAATAAAAATAGACCAACGTTATTTCTTTCTGAATAGAATAGCTAATTCATTTACTGGGAGGCCTAAGAAATTGGAGAACATTTAAGGTACTACATAAAATAAAAAGTTAGCCGGGCTCGGTGGCTCAGCTGGTAATCCCGCGCCTTGGGAGACTGAGAGACCCACCTGGGCAAATTGGCGAGACCTCGTCTATACAATAAATCAAAAAATTAGCCGGGCGCGGTAGCGCTTGTCTGTTGTTCCAGCAACTTGGAAGACTGAGGCGGAAGGATCGCCGGAGCCCAGCAGGTAGAGGCTGCGGTGGCCGGGAGCGGCCACTGCACTCCAGTCTGGGCGACAGAGTGAGACTTCAACTCAAAAAATAAATAAATAAAATAAATAAATAAATAAATAAAATAAAAAGTTATTTACTGGATGTTTTCTAAATTTTATTGCACAAAGTAGCTATCAGTGTTAATAAGGGAAAATTGTTTTATAATATAATGGGCATTCTAAAGAAAAGAAACAATTTGAAAGTACAAGGTCTGACAATTAAGTTTGCGAGCTCATTTGAGAAAAAGTGCTACATGCCTTACTGCTGAATATCACTATGGTCACCTTCTAAGTACTCCCCTTGGCAAGCTATGCACTGACACTAGCACCTAGACCACCCATCTAAGCAATTTTGTAACTCTTTTTCCAGAATAGTCATCATTGCCATAGTCAATTACCCTTGATGTCCTGAATGTTAGCAAATGTCTTCCTTTCAATATTTCCTTTATCTTCAGGTATAGAAAAAATTCATTCAGGGGCATATCAGGTGAGTAGGGAGGGTGTTCCAATACAATTATTTGTACAGTGCTACAAATGCATGGTGGCAAGTTTGCAAACTTAATTTTCCTAAAAAAATAACGATGACAGCTCTGATGGTCATTCCAGAAAAAAAGAGTTCCAAAATTTCTTTGACTATTGAACTAGGCACTGGCGTCACTGCATAACTTCCCAAGAAAAGTACTTCAAAGGTGACTGTGGTAGTACTATATGCAGACACATCATTATTATGCAGGTACTGAGTAACAACATACAAATTATAGGATTTCATAAACATGAGAGACACAATAATATTGGTAAAATCTAAATAAATATAGTTGTTCTTTTCCCTCACCGAACCCTTGAGACATTTTGAAACATCTAAATCCATTATCAGAACTCATTCATCAGCCTTGGCCTAGGCCAGCCTATGTTATTAGTGATCAGTTTAGAATTTCCAGGCCCCAGTGGACATTCCCTGTGTGAATATGAGCAAACAAGCATGGAACTCTTTCTCCAGATAAAGAAAGACTGAAGTTATGGTTGCCACTGAGTCTCCACAAGGTCTCAAAATTCTCAAGTGTAGGGATGGTGAATGAATATATGCATTTATTTTTTAATGTCCAGGAAGTTTACTCAGAAAAATAACTTTGTGCAATTGATGACTGGAGGACTGCTGTCAGCTGACCAAGGTAGTGAGTTTTTAAAATGGGAAGATACTGAAAGGTACTAATTTGAATTGTATTGTTATTGATCACATGAAAGGAGGGAGTATTGGCAAGTGTTTATGAGGATGTTGTTTCAGGCATAAATTTGAAGTGAAGTTTGAAAATGAGTGACTGTACTTTTTACCACACTGTTCAGCAGAAATCCTGGAGTCTGGACACAGACACCAGAAAGTAGTTTGGTAGCTAATTAATAAATGTGTTTTCTGGATGGGAAGGGAGATGTTGGTCAATGAGAGAGATAGAGCCACATTATATGGAGTATGCTTCTGACGGACTCCAGAGAAACCTAGATAGTCCAAATGCACAACACAGATTGTGGAGGGTAGTATTTCCCATTTTCTACTTCATTTTTGTTTTTTGATTTGTGTCATTTTGCTTTGCCATGAGTAATGAGTGATTACATGACATGAGATGAATGTAATCACTCATGTTGTTTCTTGGTTGTTGTTTTACTTATATGAATCAACTCTAACGAAATACCTGGAAATACTAATGTCTTTATATGAAAATATAAAATGGACCTTAAGAAAAGGAAAAATAGCAATGATTAAAATTACTAGTCTGTAGAGAGATTTTACATATATAATCATTAATTGAAGGACCCCTTCTGGAAATGATACAGGGAACCATGTGATTGGCAGCTGTGTTATCACATTTTTATTTTACATTCAATTTGTGCCAAACATAGTGCTTTATGCTTTTCATTTTTTCAATTTATTTTTTAACTTTCTGAACACAAGCTAAACTTCCAGGGAAATAATGATAGTATCTGCTTCAGCAACCAGGCTAATGAGTTTTTGTGGGAATCATATGGGCATTGTAGATGGAAACTTTGTGAAAGCTGTATAATTGCACAATTTTCATGGATAAGAAATGTGTGACTATAAATGATGGAGATTATGCTGATGGTAATGACAGTGATAATGATGAAGACGCCAGAATAAGCAGCTATACTTCACTGATATCTTATACCCAGTCAAGCAATAAATGTTCATTGTATATTGTCTTATAGGTAGCTTGAAATAAATGACACACAGGTTCTTCTCTCTGTTCTACTGGTAAAACACAGGGCCAGAGAGTTAGATTCACCCATAAAAGTTCATATTTCTAGTAAGCATAAGAGCTAGAAGTAACTATTTTTAAACCCAGATTCTCTCATGTGAACTCGTACAATACAGCAGAATTAGTCCATTTTCACTCCAAAACAGACTTCGAAGGATGTACTTTTGTAATCAGTTTCTCTCTGTTCATAAAAATGTCTATCTACTTACCTATTAGTGCTGATGCACCTTTGTAGAATTTAATTTAGCTATATGTTTACTGTATATTCTACACTTCTTTATACCCTAATGTTAAAGTTCTCCAACTTTATACTCTTCTCAACAGCTGAAAATATGCATTGTTTAGTTACAAGGGAGACCAAAAAAAAAGAAAAAAAAAAGAAAAAAACCACACACACACAAAGAATTATCTTTTGATGGGTGAGCCCCTTGTAGTACAAGCTTCCTCTGCTATGTAAGTGCTCTAGGAACCCATCAGCCTCAGTGTACCTGCTATCATTGTTGAGAGGTTGTGTTTCAGCTTTAGTGAATTTTTTTGTGACAAATCTGTGAGTAGTTCTTCCACCATAACAATGCACATGCCCACACTGCACTGAGTATTCAGCAGTTTTTGACCAAAAACGGTATGACCCCCATTCCCACCCTTACTATTCACATGATCTTGCCTGGAGAAATGTTTTTTGTTTGCCTGGATGAAAAAAAGTTCTTAAAGAAAAACATTTTGCCAATATGAAAGAGATAAGACAGAAAATGACAGAAGCACTTAAAGATATCAACATTAACAAGTTCAAAAACTGTTTTGGGTAGGGGAAAAAGTGTGTCAGTAGGTGTATTGCATCAAACAGAGAATTTTAAATACGTGAGAATAAATACACAATATTTATAAATAAATTCCGGTTTGGGGGGGTTCCCCTCAATTATAAACCTTATGTACTGTTTATTTCTTTATGTTTTAAGTTTTAAAACCAGAGTTTATTAGAGAGAAGAAAAGAAGGAAAAAGGAAGATTCATGGCGGAAAGACCTACCATGGGCAAGCTTTTCAAAAAAGAAAAACTGCCTATTTATTTATTTTTTAGTTTTGGAAAGATGTGAAGGAAAGAACAATCTCACAAAGGATTCCATGCAAGGAATCTAGCCTTGACTGTACTCTAGAAGACACCCTTCTGGGTCATTTGATTGAGATTCTGGATAATTGATATGTGTTAAATAGTTCTTATTATTGACATACAAATTTAGATATAAACAGCTTGTTTTCAGAAATGAAGGGTTTCTTTATGACACCAATAACTTCTAAGCTCTCTCAGTAAAACTGACCCCGTTACCTAGTTTACTGATCCCCAACCCTCTGTGCAAGTGAGGGAGATAACTTCCTGACAGAGTCATATCATTAGGGTATTGAAGGTATCCTGGGAAGGGATGAAGTGATCTGGATTTCTGGAAAGCCTGGTGAAGACTATCCTGAATTTTAGAAACTTTTAAAAGTCTGGGAGACAGAGTGAGACTCCAACTCAAAAAAAAAAAAAAAAAAAAAAAGTCCAGTCAGGCATAGTGTCTCATCCCTACAATCTCAGCACTTTAGGAGGCCAAAGAGAAAGGATCACATGAGGCCATGAATCCAAAACCAGCTTGAGCAGCATAGCTAGGTCCCATTTCTATAAATTTTTAAAGAATATAAAAAGTCAGGAGTAATTAGGCATTCCTGTATTCCCAGCTATATGGAAGCTGGGGTTGAAGGATCACTTAAGCCCTGGAGTTCAAAGATGTCGTGAGTTAGAATCACACCACTGAGCCAGGCTCGATGGCTCAGCCTGTAATCCCACTCCTTTGGGAGGCTGAGGTGAGTGGATTGCCTGAGCCCGCGGGTTCAAGACCCGCCTGGGCAAGCGAGATCTCATCTCTACAATAAATCAAAAAATTAGCTGGGCGTGGTAGCGCGTGCCTGTAGTTCCAGCTACTTGGAAGGCTGAGGCGGAAGGATCGCCGGAGCCCGGCTAGATATAGATACTTTTAATAAAAGTGTTATGTTAGCATATAATGGGATTTTTTTAGAGATAATAAATGTTATTACAATTTCTGTCTTCATTTCTTACTTAATACAGTAAATACCAGTAGGGATAACCCATATAAACAAATGCTCTTAGAGGTCCTCAATAATTTTTAAGAATATAAAGGGGTGCTGAGATCAAAAAATTTGAGAATTTTTTTCCTGATGTGGGAAAAAATGCAATTATCTACACCTAGAACCTTACTCTGTGTCATATAAAAACACAAAGTACTTTTGTATGTTCTAACGTAAACCCACATCTAGGAATGCAATTACCACATAATGGTAATGGCTTTGGGATTCCTGGGATGAATTAGTCAACGATTCTTGGTCAACTTTTAAACCAAACAACATACAATCTACTACATCATCACTACACCAGTGCCAACACTAGTCGTGACTAGTCATGATGTTAGAGTTGTTGATATAATTCACCTGTACTACCTGCCTTCATAGCTGTCTCAGCCTGTGATAAAAAAATAAGGTGCAAGAATCTGCCACTTCATTTTGCCTTCTAGTGTAGTTGTGCCCCAAGAATTGCATACTGAAGTACACACTGTATTATGTTATTTCCTTTTTTAAATAATGCAGTTAAGGCATTTTTAAAATTGTGTATGTAGGTACATATATTATTTATGAATTGCATGATAATTAAAAGGACATTACAAAATACTTGAGAAGCACTGCTCCAAGACAATGAAGTGGAGGCTGATGCAAGATATTTGAGAGCTATCTATGCAGAGGTATCACCAAAAAAGGACATAATAAATATTATTTGCTTATTTATTTGTAAATAATATATTTGCAAGCTGAAAGGGAGGATTCAGCTTGTGAGATATCTGGTTTGGGGTGCCATGCCCTTAAAAGTGATGGTGGACTATTCATTGGGTAGAGACACAATCCTAAAAGAATACTGCTCATGAAAATCTGTCCAGAGTTTCCCAGCTTAGTCTCTAGTTGCAAAGTACCACTTCTTTGTTGATCTCAGACTCCTATTTGCCCATCAACTCTGCCTTGTATGCTTTTCCTCCATGGACTTCCCTGTTTTCTTGAGTCAATAGATACTTCCGTCTCCAAAACGCATTTTACCAGCCATACTTTATTGGACACCTGATCTTATCCCACTCCTGGTTTGGACTCTGCTACTGCAGGCTGGGACTTTGAAAACCCCAGAAATCCTTCTTGATATCTGACCACAGAAAGGACAAAGATCAAAGAGGGCAAATATAGACAAAGGAAATGTGGAAAATGAACGTCTCTGATAAGACAAGAGGTTAGGCTCTTGCTACCCTGGGCCTCCCAGTCTCAGCTAAAGTCTTTGTTCCCTCCCTCCTATGAATTCTAAAATTCATTCAACTTCACATTTTTATAAAGTGGCAAAACATCTCACTCTCTTCGCCCATGATTAAAATCCAGTTGTTTATTTATAGGGCCATTTGTTGCTGAAGCCTCTCCTTAAAAAAAAATAATAATTGCTTCTTCAGATGGTTTTCTTCTATCTGCCAGAAGATGTCATTTTGGGATGAGGCCATTCAAACTTGCTCAAAGCTGAGCAATAACTCAACTAAAATGAGGTCAATGTAAATGACTACCCACAACGGGGAAAAACCTGTTAAATTAAATCCAGAGTAAGTAGCAACATATCATGTAGTGAGAGTTACATGTGTCAAATGAAGGAGTGTTATGAGGATTAATGAGTCTGTTATTAAAACACGCTTTGGGATTCCTGGATGAATGGCGTTGCTGAAAGTGGGGGCAGGGCTAGTATTTACAGATTGCAGTTACATCAAGGCCTTGTAACAGACTCTGGGGAAATATAGAGAAGCAACAGAAGAACTTAAAACATATATGTTTTATTGATTGTTGTATCCTGTACGATATCTAGCAGTCCAAATACTTTTCAGCAAAATCTGTAGGCAGATACCAGGTGTCTACTTTGCAGAATTCTACAAAGAGTAATGAAAACTCGTCTGAGAATTCCAATATGGTGCTGCAGTCTATGAGAGAGACACTGGGCAATAGCAAGGACCAGTTCAGAACAAATTTATTCTTATTCCCCACAATGGTCTGTGTATTAGGCAAATGTCAAAGAGGAGAATGTCAGGGAATTCTCTGTTGGGTGAAGTATAGATCTAACCAGAGGCAGTGACATGATCCCAGGCTGTTTTGCTAAGACGCTTGATGTCATGGATAGTGGAGAATGCAGCCAATGTCCTGGATGTTTCTAAATGCCCACAGCTCTCAAAGAGGGTTCCAGATAACTGATTTTTTTTTTTTTCTTTTTCACCTGGAAGTTTACACATTGCGATATGCACAAATGAGATCATCTTATCCTTTGAGACTTATATAAAGTTGTGACAAGGCTTCTATCACTTCTCTTGCAGAGACTAACACCTTTCATAGCCCTCTGTGACTTTCCAGTGACCTGGGTCTTCATGGGCCTCTGTGTCCTTGAGTGCAGCTGCAGCTGGATCCAGGCTCACCATCCACTGCCGCTGTGTCCCGCCCCGCCCCCCAGGAGCCTACCCAATCTAGCCATGAAGCCCCGCCCTTTGACCGAAGGTCCCCCAAACCTGCTAACGTAGAGCATTTGGTGCATAGCAGCGCATTTTCCTGAACATTTGGGGGTAGCAAATGGCATTTCTCCCACAGAAACATAAACAACTTAAAATATAGTAATAGATGTTTCTATTCGTAAGAACCCCCTCAGCCAGTCACCTTAGTCCCAAGAATTTCTCATTGGTTGCTTTTCTCTTTATGTTTCAGCCTCCTACAAGACCACTCAGCTCCAGGATTCCCCTGTTCCCTCCTCTACTTCCTTCCTTACTGTTTCTTACTTCCAAATTTCTGTTCATTTTCTATGCAGAGCTATCTAGCTATTTCTTGTGGTCACCATCTAGTACCTCATCTTCCACCCTTGATGCAGTTAGGTAATTTTCTGACTAAAATGATTTGCTGAGCCAGGTATAGTGGCTCACGCCTATAATCCCAGCATTTTGGGAGGCCAAGACGAGAGGACTGCTTGAACCCAGGAGTTCCAGACCAGCCTGGGTAACATAGCAAGATCTCATCTCTACAAAAATAAAAAGTTTGCAGGCATGGTGGCTCATGCCTGTAAGTTGCGACAGGAGAATTGCCTGAACTCAAGAAGTTGAGGCTGCAGTGATCCGTGATCATGCCCCTTCACTGAGATCCTGAATCAAAAAAATACAAAATAAAATGCTTGCTCAGGAAAGGATACCCATAATTACTTTTCCAAAGAGGAATCTGGTTGCCTTCTGTGGACAAGCCTAGGTCACACTGCAAGTACTAAGGGCCTTTGGAGGGAGGTCCAGGCACTAGCTTTGCTGGGGAACCACATCACCACCCTCCTTGCCACTTCCTAGTGTCAACAAACAAAATTTTAACAAGTTGAGTTATAAAGATTTAATTAGTTTTTATTAGTGATTCATGAACCCAGCAGCATCCAGTCTACAAAATAGACAGAGGCGTTCCACTGGGCAGGGCAGAAGAGTTGGTTTGTATAAGGTAGCTTGAACAGGAGCAGGGAAACAGCTTAGTCCAAACGGTAGATTGGTTAACATCAGGTTACCTTCCCTGTTTGGGTTAAAGGATAGGGAACTTCTTATCATGCTGACTCAGATTGAGTAGACCCCTTTTGCTGCGAATCTCCTGTTTTTTCGAAAACTGGCCTGTTTAGAGATTTGGCTATCATTTCTCTCCCGATTTCTTGGAAAGTCAGATCTTACAAGTAAACAACTAGGTTTCAGTTTGGTGACATGGAAATTTAGTGTCTCCATTTGGGGTTGGTCTGTCAGGGCCTATTGCAGGAGCTCAGTTCAAATCAATGGTCTCCCATAATGTTATTTAACACTAGTGAGGACCTTCCTCTTCAACTAAGTTATCCATGAATGATCCAGCAGAAGTGACACCATCCATGCTGAACTCCATCCAAACTATACTGGGTAGACCCCACCTTTATATTAACAAACTTACCATTTTAAATGGGTCAGTATTGTAAGAGATATCTCATGGCAGGATATAACAGATTTTAATACAAATGAGCACTATTTCTACTATGAAAAGAAGGAAGAGATCCCTAGGGATGTCAAAAGGGTCATTTGATAGTTTGGGGATTGAGTCAGAACTTTTTACAATTAAATTGAATTTATTATTTTGGCAGAGAGTGAAAAGTCACTCGCTCTCTTTCTTTTGCCCCATAATTACCTAGCCCTCCTTCCAAAGGCAACCACAGATAACAGTTTCTTCTGGATCCTTCCAGAGATTTTCTGTACATTTACATACATAGGTGTTTATTTTTTTCTTAGACAGCTTGTGCTCACTCTATATATTTGATTTTTTTTTCATTTGACAACATATCTTGAAGTTCTCCTTCATCAGTGAATACAGAGACTCCTCATTATTTCTATTAGTGCCATAAATTTATGTTGATGCATAGGTCATAATTTCTTCAACATTGATGGAACTTAGATTGTTTTCAATACTTTCCCTTTATTAACAGGGATACCCTTGTGAATATAATGTTTTATACATGGGCAACATATGGACAGGATTAATACTTTGAATTAAAACTCTGTGGTTAAATCATATAAGAATTTTAATTTTACTATATGTTGCCCAATTGCCTTCCATAGAGAGTCACTAATTTTCCCTCCCAGCAATATGTTGAAGAGATAGGAATTCGTCTGTATTTTAAGAGAGGGACATGAGTTGGAATGCCATATAGAGAGAGAGGAGCAGAATTCCAATAAAGAAGAGTGGCTTGCTCCTAGTTTTTAAGCACCTTGAGAACAGAGACTGTTGTTCATCATCATATCATCTAGCCACTAGCATAAAGCCTGGAGTGTGTAAATATGCAGACATTTGTTGGTAAGTGAGTGGTGTAGTAACCGTTCAGAGCTAGAAACTAAACCTAGGCTGACTGGGGTCAGAGAGTAGAGCCAACTTAGAGTATTATGTATGATGGGGAGAAGGGGCCCCCAAAAAAGTTGAAAATATGTTGTTGTTGTTTTTGTGTCACCTCCTAAAAAAATAATTTGTGCTCTAGCTACAGTTGTAGTCACAATAAATAGAGACAATGTGGCTAAATGTACCTTGAATATCATAGGCTTCCATGGGAAACTATTGATCATGTCATCCAAGAAAGAACATTAACTTCTGCTATTTTTCCAAGCACTGGTCATTAGTTTTGTCAATATGTAACCATTGAATCAGAGTGTTTTCAGTCCAGACTAGTGGTCTTGGCTGCTCTTAAGATCAGGCTAATTGCTGGAGGTGACTCACTGGTCAGTAATCCATCCTGATCATCATGTTGGGAGACATAATCGGATGGGCCTTTCTGTGTCCAGTCCATTTTGAATCCCAACAAAGGACTATAAAGGGAATGGAATACATGAATTCATTAGACTATTGGTTCAATAATCCAAGAAAATTAAGAATTTATTAGGAGGTGGGTAAATTGATGGTATAAAGATTATACAAACACATAGAATATACATGAACTCCATTAAATGCTGCTACCTTCCAGGCACTGTATCTATGTAATAGCTAGACTTCACAATACTAGGTGTAGGTATTATCCCCATTTTACAGACAAGGAAACTGAAGTCTGGATAAGTACATGTATCTCTCGTGATTACTCAGTTAATAAAGGGATGAATAATTCTAATCCAGGTATGTAAGACTCTAAACCCATATTTCTACTCTCCTGTGAGGCTTGAATTGCCAGTATGAACTAATGCCATGGGTCATTCACCACTCATACCATTATCACGTATTTCTTTCTTTGAGCTGTCTCAGTAAGTCAGCGGGATGGCAGTGTTTATGACATGCAATTAAATCTCAGTCTCATATGCAGGCCGACTCCTCTAAATAACGTGTTATACCCTTTCTACAAAGAATGGATTAGGCTTCAGATCTAGTAATGGCACATTTGTAGTGCATGACTTTCTCTCCAGAACACATCTGATCACCCTGGGCATTGGGGATATGTTAGCATTTAGACTCTACATTTATCACTGTGTGTTGCCTGCAACACTTTTTTTTTTTTTTTGTACCTGGCTCATTAAAGAGACCACTAGACATTTTAAAACCAAATTGAGTTTAAATACATTTCCTTGATGCATCTGTTTTGTTAAATGTAGCCCACGAAGCCAACATTAAAAGCAATGCCATTAAAAGGGCATAAGGTAAGCTCATTTAGTTGACCAAATTGTATAACACAATGAATTAATATGGTAATATGCCTTTGGAGACCAGCAGCAGATAATAGAGGTGAACAGAGGAGCTTGAGTCTGGTTTTGGAAAAGCAGAAGCAATTCATCATTATGCTGTAACAATATAGGAGAACATTTCTCATTTCCCACCCACCTGCCCCCAACTCTGAAAACCTTTGGTTGTACTTTTTGAACACCAACTCTGACCAGCACGACTTTGCTCACTCAGACTGCTGCATTCTTGTTACCCAAAGAACTCTCTTGTTTGTGTTTTGAAGCAGTAGTAAATAACTGGAGATTTCAGTTATAAGCGAGACTTGGTAGGGCATGAAGCTGCCCTTCTCTCCCAGCAGAACAACTAGCAAAACACTCTTCAAATAGACAGAAGGCAAAGCCAGGAGACAGAGAAGAGCAGGTAAAACAAAAATACCATAAGGGATTCCAGCTGTCCTCCCCTTGGAGTGAAGCATTAGAAATTATGTGCTATGTGAATTGACAGTCCAATTTCTTGGACTCAGTCCTTCTCTCAGCGGCTTGGGTTCTGTTTTTATCCTTCCAGAAAGAACCTAATTAAAGCTTGTTGTGCCTGGTCAGCAGGAATGTATCCCCTAGCCACTTTCAGAAAAAAAAAATCTATCTAAATAATGTTTTCCCCTGACTATAAAATTGCATATGCTCATTATAGAAAATTTTAGAAGACACAAGAAAGCATAAAGGAGAAAATGCAAAATCTTTTATAATCCCAACTCTGAAATTCTATTAATATTTTATGAATTTATATTCATTTCACAAACCATTAAATACTTTCCAAAAACAGGATTTTAGTTGCTACATTAGACGATTTAAAAAATACTTCTGAGGTTGAACATTTAGATTTTAATTATTCGATTTTTAATTATTATTAATTTTTGCAATTTAAAAACAAGGCAATAACAAACACTTTCGTGTCATTATTTCACCAGAACTTAGGTTTCTTGTAGGAGGACATATTCCTAGAAGTAGGTTCCTGGACCACAAGGTATGAATAATTTTAAAGCTTTTATGTTAAATCCACTGGACATGTCAATCCTCATATTTCTTGACCTCTCCACATCTTCTGACACCATTGACAGCTACCCCTTTCCTGAAACCCATTTCCCTTTGCTCTGTGATAGAAACTTTTCCCAATTCCCTCCTGCCTCTCTGCCTGTGTTTTCATAGTCCCTCTGTGGGAACATCAAGCAACAGTGTTGAAGTTCCTTGGGTTTCCATCTTATGCCCTGTTCCCTTTTGGCTCTATATTCTCTCCAAGTGATCTCATCCACACTCAGAGTTTCACTTACCAATTCTGTATCTAAAATTCCCAAGCTGTTATCTCTGCTCTCTGTCCTAGGCCCCCTTTCCAGATTCAAGGTCATGTATCCCATACTCCTTCACTTCTCCCACATCTATGTCCTATTGGTATTTCAAACTCTTAATCTTGCCACATCAATCCTACAAGTCCTATTCCCTACAAGGACAAATAACAGCAATGATAGTGTGCATCATTTTCTTGGTCCTGATTTTAATGGAAATGCCTCTATTAAAATCAGAAATATTTAGGAAGATACTGCCTGTTGGTCTGAGGTAGAAATTTTGATCATGTAAGACTGCACAAAGGAAGACTTTTCCCTCTTGATATTTATACAGCACTATTTGTCTGGAGGGTGTTAGTCTACCATGCCTGACCCAATGTCCTCCCAATGATCTTTGCTTTGGGTACTCAAATTATCCAATTCATAATGAATACTATGAAGTTGAAAAAGGACAAAACTATACAGTGAAATAGACAAAAAAATATTCAATAAAGGGTCACAGCTTGTTGAGGCACTAAAAACTGAAAAATTGAAGAAAAAAATAATTTATAGAAATATTACAAACAAAACCAATTTCTCAACCAAGAATCACAGCAAATGATTCAGCAATCCCACTTCTGGATATATATCCAAAAGAACTGAAACTAGGACCTTGAAGAGATATTTATACTTCCATGTTTACTGTAACCTGATTCATAACAGCCAGGATACAAAAACTGCGCAAGTATTCAAAAGATAAGTGGATTTTTTTAAATGTGGTATGTACATACAATGAAACATCATTCAGTCCTAAAAAAAAGGAAGTCACGCCATTTGCATCAACATGGATGAAGCTGAAGGACACTTCATTAAGTGAAATAAGCCAGTCACAGAAGAACTAATACTGCTTGATTCCACTTATATGAGATATCTATAATAGTCAAACTCACAGAAGCAAAGAGTATAATCGTGGTTGCCAGAGATTTAGGGATAGGGAAACTGGGGAGTTGTTCAGTGGGTATAAAGTTTCAGTTATGCTAGATGCGTAAGTTTTAACTTAAGAAAGTTGTATACTTCACATATGTTCATTTGTTAAGAATTCACATTCATTAAGTGTTATTCCTACACACACACACACACACACACACACACACAACACTAAAGAAAAAAACAAAAGGACACAAGGAGACTTTGGGAAGTGTAAGATATATAATATCTAGTATCTTGATTGTGATGATGGTACCAGTGTTTTGCATACATCTAAACTCATCAAATAATATACATTAAATACATACAGTTCTTTGTATATAAATTATACCACAATAAAGCTGTTTGAAATTTTAAAAATCAACAAATGGTTAAAGTGCAAGAGGTAAGAATAATGTGGATTTAAATTCATAGAAAACTTAAATCTCCTCAAAATTAGAATCTGCAAAATTTGACCCATAATTTTAGACTTGGCAAAAACAATGGCCATAACAGATAACTCACAAAGGTAGAAATTATCATCTGTAAGATTTGCTATGGGCCAAAGGGGGAGAGGACAAAAACAACTAAACAATAAATCAAACTTTTGTTGAGGTCAATGAGAATAATTTCAGAAAAAATTAAGGAAAAAAGGAAATCAGTTTAACTGTGCCATAAATAATTGATTTAAAAAATTAGATTTCAACTGTGAACTCTTCCCAGAGCAAAAATAAATGACTTCCTCAGAAGAGGTTTTATATATTGAGTATGATGGCTTCTCTTCCTCTTCCTCTTCCTCCCCACACTTCACACAGAATGAGGCAACCACACTGCACTCTGAATCCTCAGACTCACAGAGGGCAGGGCAGCAAGGCTGACAAGATTCTATCTGGATCTCTGGGAACTGGGGCAGAGCTGACCTGAGCATTAGTCATGTCCTTCGTGAGACTCTCCTAACACTCTTTCCTTTCCCTAGTGTCACACCTAAGCCTCCTATGAAGAGGATCTCAAAATTGAAGCCTTTTAAAGCATCAAAGCATCTTGGAAAACATCTGCTGCAGCTGTTCCCAACCTGGAGCCACAGCACCCTCAAAACTAAATGCTCATCTAACATTTTCTGCACAGTGAATAAATAATAGATGACCTACTATTTGTTTAAAAGTGCTACTAAATTAGTCATAGCATTTTTCCATTCTGTGTCTTTTTAATTAATAGATTCTAAAGTCCAGCTATTATCATGGAGGAATGCATTACATCTTTTTAAGATTAAATGAATCTTTAAAGCCAGATTTGAATCCAATTCAATCCTTTCCTGTTGCAGATTAAGAACAGGTAAGTGAAGTGATGCACCCAGGGTCACATTAAATTAATAACTGGACCAAATCTAAATATTCATACCTCTGATTGCACACCAAGGGCTATTTCTACTAGATTATTTTCCTTTCTAAGGAAGGTCAAGTTCAAACATGGCTTCACATTTGTTTCTTTTGAGGATTTTTGTTGTTTTGTTGTTCTTGTTGTGATAATCAATGGTAGCTAAGTCTAAATATCCTAGAGAAACTGGAAAAATAAATCACTCTGAACTTCAAAGAATACTTACAAAACAGTCATACCTAAATTCATTGATATTCATCATTGATATGGAAAAACACTTTTTTTTCTTCCTAAATCACCTCACATTGGGGACAATGACTACAAAGTCTCAATTATCGTGACCTGTTCTCTCTTCCTGAGCACATGGTCCTCCTGATAAAAACTAAGGGGTGGGTGGAGGGGCAGGGGAGGATGGCAAAAACCAGAATTATCCTTTGGAGGGCAGGCCTTTTGTAGTACACTTGAAATATGTTCCTCCAGATCAGATGGTCAACCAAATTTTTATCTGGAAGTTTCGAGAAAGTTGTGTTATGAATTGCAGAAGAAACATCCCGAGCTATGGCAAACAGGTGACTGGTTCTTCCACTATACCAACATACCTGCCCACATTGCTCTGAGTGTTTAGCAGTTTTTGACCAAAAACAGCATGACCCTCATGCCCCACCCTCCCTATTCACTTGATCTCACCCTGAGTGACTTTTTTTGTTACCCTGGGTGAAAAAAGTCCTCAAAGGGAAACGTTTTGCCAATGTGGAAGCGGTGAAACAAAAAGATGACAAACATTAAAAGACATCAGAACTGATGAGTTCAAAAATGGTTTTGAGCAGTGGAAAAAAGGGTCTCAATAGGTGTGTTGCATCAAAAGAAGAGTACTTTGAGGGTAACTGAAGCTTAAATATGTAAGAATAAACACACAACTTTTTATAAATAAATTCCAGGTTTTTTAGGGTCTCCCCTCATACATTTCCCAACCTCTTTTGCAGCCAGGTGTGTCTATGGGTCTAATGAGACATGAGACTTAAGCACTCACCATTAGAATGTGTACAGAATGGATACCTCACTTGCTTAAAAGAAAATCTCTTGCCTTGGATTTTATTTTCTGTCTTTTCTCCTTACCATTCTCTAGGACATGTATATGACCCAGCTTTGATTTAGTAGACAAAGTTAATGCCTCCACGTGAAGGTGGAGGAAAAAATAACAAGGGGTGGGTATAGGCACCGAAGTCCCTGAGTGACTGCATGGAGCATAGCTACCCATCAGTGTAGATCATGAAAGCTTTGTATCATGTCACTCACTCTTTAAGTCACTGTACTTTGGGGACACTTTGTCACAGTCACTCTGCCTTTACTATAACTTATTTAGTGAGCAAATATTTTCCTACCCTTTGGGGGCACTGAAAGAGAAAACTAAGGTCATTAGCTTGCCACATTGACCAAGATATATTTAATGCAAGATTAGTCTGTACAGTGCCTGACTGAGGGGAAAAAATGCCAACTCAGTTTTGGGATCAAAAGGGTGGATCTGGTTTGTGTTATAAAAGCAAGCCATAGAGTTCTGATGCATATTTTAGGGGTCTCTATCACCTAACAAATATTTATTTTAATCCCCTCCTGTTTTTATAATTCCTAGTGAAAGAATTATGTGAACAGGCAGAGGAAAAAAATATGAGAACTATGCTGTGCATTTCATTGAAAAAATATTCATACCTATGAAACCTTGATAGTGGACATTAATTTAAATCATGTTTTACATTATTAAAATATTTTCATGTTGACCTTCTTAACTGTTCCCACTATTCTCCCCTTTAAACTAAAGACATTTTGCAGTGAACTTCCTGGCATACAAGGGGAGAAAGGGAGTTCAAAGTCCCTTTCCCTTTTTGCCACATTTTTATTGAGCTCCCAACCTCATATTACATTTGGGCTCATATCAAGCTGCAATTGACTTGGGAGATCAGGACCTGTAAGCTTGGGTGCCTGGCTCTTCCTGAGAACCAGGGCATGCCTTGTGTCGTTCCTTCTGTCTAGGTGCACGAGAGCCTGAAGCCAGTGCTATCAATACTCCTGCCAGCACCCAAACAAAGCAGCTGCCTCCCTAGATAATGCGGGCATGGAGCCTATACCCAGACCAGACTGAGAAAGGCTATCCACCTCTCCCTAGTCTTTTTCCCCAATGGTACCGCCCCCTACCCCCAAGACATCTCCAGGGAATCATGGATTAAATGAAGCCTCCTATTCTCTTCTGATTTAAGAAAATTCTCATAATTTCTAACTAAATTATTTCTTCTCCACAATGGGAAAATAAAGTACTTTTTCCCTATCCACTCTATCTACTTGTATTTCTCTCTTTTCCTCTTTTTTTTTTTTTTTCTCTCTCTCTCCCTCCCCCCCTCCCCCTTTCCTGCTCCCCTGAATCAAGTTTGGTCCATGGCATCCACCTAAGTCCGAAAATATGTGATAGTGTATCTTCCTGTACCACAGGGACTTCTTACTCTTTCTCAGTTTCTCTACTTTGATTCAAGGATAGTCAGAGACTTTTCAATCACTGCTTATAAACTTAAGTCCTTCATGGAAAATAATCTCCCACCAATACTCATGGCTAAGTATCCACCAACAATCCTCATTTTAGTCATTTGAAAATAAAACAATCGGCCAGGCTTGATGGCTCAGCCTGTAATCCAGCACTTTGGGAGGCCGAGGAGAGTGGATTGCCTGAGCCTGCAGGTTCGAGCCCATCTGGGCAATGTGGTGAGACCTCATCTCTAGAATAAATCAAAAATTAGCTGGGCATGGTAGCACGTGCCTGTAGTTCTGGCTACTTGGAAGGCTGAGGCAGAAGGATCACCAGAGCCCAGCAGGTCAAGGCTGTGGTGGCTGGGAGTGTGCCACTGCACTCCAGTCTGGGCAACAGAGTGAAACTCCAACTCAAAAAAAAAATAAATAATAAAAATTTTAAAAAGAAAATAAGACAATCTTTAAATTTTTCTCCAAAAGGCAATGGGTAATAAATACTTAATTATTTGAAATACACTTCTTAAAGACAGCCATATCGTCAAAGGAACAGCAATTAAGAATAGCATTATTTTATTGTTTTGTAATAGTTAACAAGGCTGTGAAAAAAATTTTTCATTATAAACTGTCTTACAATTCCTCAGACAGAGACAACATCTTTGATTGACTTTAGCAAGAAAATTATTTTCTAAAATTTTAATTATTGGTCCTTGTATAATATAAGGAGCTAACGCAACTTAAATCTTTTATCATACGATAGACTAACATGGTAAGTCTTGAGTAGAAAAGTAATATTAGAACTTTTGATAGAACATTGGGTCACTGGTGTCAAAAGTCATGTAAATACAGTGTTCCAGGTAATTTATTTTTAAGGTCCTCTCTATCAAATCCAAACACCAACTTAGATGATAGAAATCTCTTCCTTCCTTTTCTGTCATGCAAAAGTCAACAGAGATTCTCTCCCAGCTGTGAAATAGAGAAACCAATTTATTCTTGAAGATCATATCCAGTGATAGTCAACCATTGATTATAAATAGTGCAATAATTCAAGTACCCACCTTCCTCCCATTATTTGACCCCAAAAATGTTAAGAATATAAATATGTGATGTTCCTTCCGGACAAATGAGACTTCAGGAAACATAATTAGTTTATGATCAAACTAAAAATCTATTTAGTAAGAAGTCTTTAACAAAGCTGTGGTTTAAAATCAGTTTAAAGCAATGACATATGATAAATGATCTGCTGTAAACATGAGCATTATAATCAAATCATAAGAATAAGTCAACTCAATGCTCACTTGGTTATGTTCCTTATTTCCATGTGGAAACTCCATGTTGTGACTCAGAGCTGATTAGGAATCAATACATAAAAACAAAAGGAGCAACCTTCCTGTCCTTACTTCAGACGGAGGGAAGGCTGACTGACATTTTGTACCAGTGTGTGTGTGCATACATGTGTACGTGCACACACACACACACACACACACACACACACACACACACCTAAATATATCCACTTTCCAAGCACTTCTGGGAGTTTATTTTAAATGAATGCTTTAGAAAGACATGTTAAATAATGCATCCACTCTTTCACAGAAAACTTCTAATCCTCCATTTTTAGTGGTTAAAAGATCCTTATTTCTGAAGTCAGCTGTGAATACTTGTGCAAACTTCAGGTTAGTCTTAAAGGGAAACATTTGCTAAATCATGGTCACAGCATAAATCAAGCTGAGATCCATCTTGACCATTTGAGATCACTTAATAGTGGGTTGCCTCAAGGCCAAAAGTCGGACTAGGTAGCGTTTCCAAATTCCTGAGAGTTATAAGTCAGAATTCTGTCTACAAAATCAAAATTCCTGGAAACGCTCAGGAATTCCTCAAATCAGAAACTATTCTTAAAATACTTTCAACATTCTTCAAAACCATTACTCATTATCATACACATCTAGAAATTTGTTTAATTAATAAGAGATACTCACTTTTTTAGCAGAATTTACAAATTCTGCTAAAGAACTGAGTCTATAGAAAATATTCAAACATTGAATAACATCAGTAAATGTTATCAGGTAGTATTCAAATAACATTCAGGTCTCCAAGCATAGTTAATAGCACTATATAGGATCAAACTCTAAAGGTCCAATTTAAGATTTTATTTTGCTTCTAAAACTCATTATTTCTTGGAATTCTCATAGGATTAGTAGATAGTACATTATGCATACAAATTTATTAGTATTTGTTTTATTTGCAAGAATGAGTCACTGTTAGCAGGAGACAGGTCCATGAACACAGGCTCATAATGGCCTAGCTACAAGCAAGCCTGACTCATTAGATGCTGGCATTTCTCTCCTCTGTGCATCTAACCAGATTCCTAGAAATGCCATCCTAAACCTCACAGTCCATTTGTTCATGTTGCCTACTCTTGCTTTCAATGTGACATCAGTAAATTCCTTCTAATGAATAGTGTCTCTATGTTGATCATTAAACTTTTTTTTTAGAGGTCTTACCCCTCTTTGGTTAACTTTGTTTTATTTTATTTTATTGTAGCTATTATAAATGGAATTGATTTCTGTTTCAGCTGATCTTTAAGCTTTTAATTCACTCAGGAGAATTGCATCATTTTCTTTTTCCAATTTCTCGACACATTTTTTTCCAGGGATTCAGAAAAACATGTTTCCTAAGAAATGTCAGGAAGGAATAACCCACATGGAAACACTATGTTTGACAGAAGAAATAGGTCTGCAAAATAACACAGAGTTTCATGACAGCATTTTGTTGTATATTTCAAAATAGTACCCAGCAAAAATACTATGAGCATAGAACATGGTTCTTCAGCCATCTTTTCTGTCACTACCGGCCCTCAACCCAGTTAACCCCATATAGACACCATCTCCCTTCCCTGATACCAAAACCCCTAGAACTTAGCTTAGATTCATCTCATCCCTGGTCATAAAACTGCTTCTGGCAAGGCTAATCCTGGAATAGGATATTCAGACTATGCTCCACGGAAATTCTGGACCCAGAGAACACTTCAGGGGCCCTAGGGATGGAGCTACTGAAGCCCATGTCTGCTTTCAAACATAGCAACTACTTTCGCCAGATACTTTTTTTTTTTACTTAAAAGACCAGCTCTGCTGCTTAAAAGGAAACTAAAAAAGGTTGAAAATTGCTGACTTGGAGAGCCCTGGGATACCTTGATGACCGCCAGTTGGATAGATCTCTGGAGACAGGCTCAGTTTCAGGCCAGAGTCTAAAACTCCAGTACAGATAGAACCACAGGAAAGTAGTGCCTGGACTTTGGAGGGTGATCTCACCTCTGCCCAGACCCGGGAAACAAACATGGGAGACTCAGGGTTTAGAAGCCCAGCGATGTGCTAGACCAGACCGACTTGTCTTTCTGGCCCCACAGAACCCATGGGAACCACACCACCAGACCAGAGGCAGAGTCAAACTGGAGAGGTCTGCAAACCCTCAACTGCTTTGTAAGTATTTCTGACTTTTTCTCCCCAAAAGTGAGTTTCCTGTAATGCTGCAAACACCTCCCTGGAGATAACAAACTGGATTTGATTTCTTTTTTCTTCTTCTTTGTCTCCTGTCCTTCTCCCTCTTCACCCCCTTCCCCATCTCCTTTCTCCTTCCCTCTACTTTCTTCCTTCTGCTGCTGATGCCTCTTTTCTTAAAAAAACAAAGTCATTTCACTTGCTATCACAACTTTAGATTTCTCCCCATTTTGTTATGGAACAAACTTTCCAAATTGCCAGGAAGGGTGCAGTCTGCTTTGCCAGCTGATCAACTCCCTATGACCTCAAAACTCCAGGACTGCCACGCTAGTCACTGAACATATTGCTCTTTCCCTCCCCTGTGGCTGTGCCGAGGTTGGGCCCTCAGAAAGTTGGCCATTCCCACACAGCTCTGCCTGTTGAGACCAAGGCTCTGTTCATACTTGCCTCAGCTCCCAATGATTGACGAAGTCATTGTCAATTCCCTCAAACGCCGAATGACCCATCACAACACATAATACTCCGCCTTACATGTGATATATCCTCAAAACATAGAAGAAAGGAATTAAACTGAATCCCCCACTCCCAAAACACACATAATGCTCTTTATGTAGCAGGCTTGGAAAATAGGTTATTGACTAGCTAACCAAACAGGAGAAGACCAAGGAAGTGTCTCAGAATATTTATGTTGCCTTAGGTCTTAATTTCAAGGCAGGCATGTTCTCGTACAGAATAAAAAAGAAACAAAAAGATCCTGGATTTTATTCAAGTGGAAAATGTTTCCAGATTTTATTCATACTTTCACATATGCTCATTTTATAAATTTTTCAACTCTTAGGCTTCACGTTGTCAGAACAAATCTCAGCAAAAACCTTACAGCCCCCAAGGGGTAGCAAATTCATAGATGGTGTTAGCAACAAGTACACAAGGTGGGGAACACTGAGCGTGTCATCAGGGCTGTGTTCCCTTATTACATATCTTATCATCCTGCCTCAGTGACTTGAAACGCTAGCTCTCCAAAGTGGCAAGTGACATGGAAAATTGACTCATCATGAATAAATTAGACTAAGGAATCGTATGCACTGAATAATTCAGAACAAAAACTGTCTTGTTGAATAAGCTGTAACTTTGGTGATAAAGAGGGATAGAATGGACCAATGTCTAAGATCAAGGGCTTTGGAGTCAGATAAACCCCTCTGTGCTTCTTGGCTCTACCACTACCTAGTGGTGTCACATTTGCTGACTCAATTTCCTCCTCTGGAAAATGGAAATCATAACTACCTTGTAGGGCTGTCATGAAGATTAGATAGCTCATAAGCGCTATGAGAACAGGAAGCACGTCTTGTTTGCAATCGTTGCCCCAGTGCCTAGCAAAGTGCCTGACACAGTGGGAGCTCGACAAGTTCTGGGCATTCAGGAAAACATAGAAATGTTCTAAGAAATATTCAGGAAGGAATTCACACATGGAAGCACTAGCTTCAGGGAAACTGTTCAGCAAAATAACGCAGTTTCATGATAGCATTTTGCATTATTTTTAAATGGCACCCAGCAAAAGTACTAGCAAGGTAGAAAATGGATTTTAAAAAATGAATGAACTCCTTAGAATGATTCTGGATATATATTAAAGACTTTATAAATAGGAGCCTGAAATTTTTTTGTGACTCAAGGGGTACATTTGCAGGTTTGTGACATGGGTATACTTTGTCATGGTGAGGTTTAGGCTTCTACTGAGCCCATCACCCAGACAGTAAGCATGGGACCCAATGAGTGGTTAGTCAACCCTTATTCCTCCAACCCCTTTAAGAATCCCCAGTGTCTGTTGTGCCCTTCCTTATACCCATGTGTACCCAATGTTTAGCCCCCACTTATAAGTGAGAACATGCAGTGTTTAGTTTTCTGTTTCTGTGTTAATTCACTTAGAATGATGGCCTCCAGCTGTATCCATGTTGCTGTAAAAGACATGACTTTGTTCTTTTTTCTGGCTGCATAATATTCCATGGTGTATACATACCACATCTTCTTTATCTAATCCTTCATTTATGGGCAACTGGGTCAGTTCCCTTCAAGTTCCAGGAAAAGTCCTTGATGTTCGTCCAATACTGTGGCTATATCGGGTCAAAGCTCATCACAAAGTATCCTGCAG